>PVKM010039912.1:0-13613 GCA_004027735.1 Carollia perspicillata | reverse complement strand
GAGCGATGGGGGCCGGAGAGGCCAGAGAGATGGGGTCAGTTCAGGGAGGGGCGAAGCTTCTCGTAGGGCTCCCCCACGGGCCGCTCGCACCTCCGAGCGCAGTTCTCCACCCCGAAGGCCCCATCCGGGCCCTCGCGCCTTCCCTCCCTTCCCCTCCGCTGCTCTTCTGCCCCCCGCGGCTCCCCAGCACGCGGCCCAGCTCTCCTGTGCGCCCCCTTCCTCCCGCCTCAGTCACCCCTGCTACCTGCTCTCACAAGCCAGGATCGTGAGGCCCAGGCTGAGGCGGAAGACGATCGTGTGTCCGTGTAGCGGCAGCTCAGCCAGTGGGGCCGGGGGCAGCGTGTGGCCCAGGGCTACAAGGCCCAGCGCACGTGCCCGAAGGCGCCCAGTCACGTGTATGACCTGCAGGTGGTGGGTGGGCGTGGTTGGAGGAGGGGCAGGGGCAGGGCAGGAGGACCTTAACCCACCTGGGCTCCGGGTTCTCACTGTCACCCACGGGCACAAGGATACAGCTGGCGGGAATGCAGGAGCCCCGCCCCACTCCCCACCCCCCACAGCCGACGAGGGGAGGAGGGGACGCGGGAGTCAGAGGCTGGGGCCAGAGAGCTCACACCCACCTTGTACCCCGAGGCCTTGACGTGCAGACCCCGCTTGGTGAGCGTGGATTTCATGCGGATGAAGAAGGAGCGCTCCTGGACCCCAGAGGAGGGGGCCACCTCCGTGGGGCTGGCCTCTGGGGCGGAGAGAGTGAAGGAAAGTTAGGGGCTCAGGAGGGGGAAACACACATAGACGCCCCTCCCGGCTGGGTGCAGAGCTCGCCAGAGCTCGCCAGACCGGGGGTCATGGCCACAGACACTCGGAGACCCACGTAACGGTCCTGCAGGCTCACTGACAATGTACACTAACCTCCCCTCCCCGCAGCAGGCAGCCGGGGCTTTCGAAAGCTCATCTCTGCCCCTGTCCTTCCCTGTCCTGAAGCCGCCATGGCTCCATAGGACTCAAAACTTGGGTGAGAGCCGCCTCCTGCTGCCACTGTCTCTAGCTACGACCTCCGGGTCTCAGGTCAGACATCCAGGAAGCCCTCTGTGACCTCCGGGCTGGGTTAGACACTCAGGGGGGCGGGGTCTACTACCACAGCCCTGCCTGAGCTGGGGTTGGGTCAGCCTTGCTCACTAGACTGTGAGCCCTGGGAGGGAGGGGTTGGGGCTGCCGTCACTACTGTGTCCCCAGCCTTGCCCAGCACAGAGCTGGGCACAGAGCAGGGCCTCAGGGTGTAGCAGTAGATAAGACAAACACAAGTTAGTCTGCAAAACTCCCGTGGAGCAGTCCTACATACGCTCACACCCAGATGACGCTGTGCCTCCAACCGAGGTACAGACATACCCACAGCCCCACACGCGTCCCAAACATCTCCCCAGACTTGCAATCGCTGCTGACAACTCAGGTGGTTTGGGTGTAAAGCAAACCCCGTATGAGAAAACCTTATTGACAGGGAAGGTACTCTCACAGTCCCCTAACGATCTCAGAGCTAAAAGGAACTTTCCACGGAACCTCCAACACCCTCCCTCTTCAACACGGAATGGAATTTTCCGTTGGAGAGAGGACCGAGGAGCACCGATCCTGAGGCCACACAAGCCTGGGCCGCAGTCCAGCTCAACAGCCTCCAGCCCTGTGACCTGGTACCGCCGACCTAACCTGGCTGCGCTGGGCCTGTTTCCTCCTCTGTGAAGTGGACAGAATACGAGGCCCTGCTTTGTGGGGCTGTGCTTAGGAGTCAGTGACATCCTGTTAGAGTGACGGCGCCCACAAATGCCCCATAAGTGGCCATTGTCCTTCTTTACTAAAGGCTGGTGCTCTCTGTCACCCACAGGCAGCCAGAACGGGTCTTTCAGAAGCTCAAAATTTGGGGATCCAGGCAGTCTTAGGGAGCCAAGTCTTCTGCCTCAATTTAGACTCTATTCATTTTCCAAAAGCTTGTTTTGCACGACGTTGAGGATCGTGGGGTTTGTATACAGGAAACGTAATTGGATACAATGTACCGGCTGCCCCCCGATCAGGCCTCATTCTTTGAGGGCCCTTGGAATTACCGATCTCAGGAGTATCAGCAGACGAGGAGGAAGATGAGGAGGAGGAGGAAGAGGAAGGGATGGAGGGTGGAGTGGGGGGCCCCGGGGTCCGGGTCCGCAGCCCCAGTTGTTCCAGCACCTCTGAGTGGTCCCCAGGATGGATGTAGTCGAAGACGCTGCTGCCCGTCAGCTCCACCTGCCGGCGAAGCGGGGGAATGCAGGGGCGAGTAAGGTGCGCGCGCAGCTTCTCGCCCGCAGGGTGGGCCCACAGGTTCATTTGCCTACAAGCCAGAGTGCTTCGTGGCGGTCTTGTGTTTTCATTAGAATGTTTTTTAAAAGTTTTTTTTTTAAAGGACGAGACAAACCTGAGCTCTTCCCGTGCCCTCCCACTTCAAACTCAGTGATTGTTAACGATTTTCCACCCTTGCCTACTCTATTAAAAGAAGCTGTGCAGGGAGTTGGGATGGGGCGAACACCTGTGCCCGTGGATGGATTACAGGCCGTGCCAACAGCAATGAAACTCAAGATACAAGCAACAGAAGGGTTTTCAAACTCTTTAACGAGTGAGAAGAACCTTTTCATTAGACACACTTTTACGTTCAACTCACCTCCCCCACCCCTAATCTTGCAGCAGGCCCCTTGTGGCCCCATCTCCCCCAGTCCAGGCCCCCGTGTTCTCCCTGCTGTGTTCCTGCCCCAGCATCCTCACTGGTCTTCCGGCGTCCAGTCCGCTCAGATGGGGACCCCTCCATACCGCTCAGAGACCTCCCATGGCTCCCGCGGGCCCAGGGCTGGCGTCGCCCCCCTGAACTCCTCCCCTTCATTAAGCCCTTCCCACACCGGCTTCCAGCCTTTCCTCCACTGGGTCTCCCTCCCTTTCTCTTGTTCATCTTCCCCTTCCTTCGGAGTCTTCCTCTGCCAGAAATCTCCAACAACCCACTGAGAACCTGCTACAAAGGCCAAATAACCAAAGCACTCCGTTTTCTAAATGCACCATTTGCCAAAATCTGTCTAAGAACATGGGTAGCAATTCTCACTGGATGGATTGGCAAGGCCTGGAGGCCACAAGGAGCCAGGATGCCAGACAGAGGCTATAGGGGCTCTGTTTTATTGTATGGTTTTAAAGATGTTATTTATTTATTTTTAGAGAGAGTGGAGAGAGGGAGAAAGAGGGAGAGAAACATCCATGTGTGAGAGAAATACCAACTGATTGCCTCTCGCACGCCCCCAGCTGGGGGGCCTGGCCTGCAACCCGGGCGTGCGCCCTGACTAGAAACCAAGCTGGCGACCTTCCTGTTTGTAGGCCGACGCCCAGGGCTTTCACGTGCCACAGAAAACCTTCCAAAGCTCGCGAATCCCAAGCCCTTCCTATACAAATTGTTGTAATCCTATAGGAATTGTTCAGAAGAAACAAGTTTTGGCAAATATGGTGCCTTTGGCCACCGCTCACTGGCAAACTGATCTTTCTGCTAATTTGTTTCCTTCCATTCCACCTGACCTTGACTTTGATAACCCTCTGCTGCCTGTGAGGAGGAGCCATGCTGGATGCCATGTGGAGTGCCGGGAAACGCACTTTGAAACCAGGGGTCTGTTTTTCATGCTGGTTGGAGAGAGGAGGGGCATGCGTGGGCAGCCAAGGGAGGTGTCGGCTGCCCGGGTCCAGGCAGCCTGCTGAGGGTCCTTACCTGTGAGAGGCCCAGATAAATGGAGACCGTCTCTGAGATGTAGAGGAATTTGCCCTCCTGGTTCAAGGCAAACACAAAGCCATCCAGGGACTAGAGCAGGAGAGACAGGGAAGGGGGGAAGAGAAGAGCCTGGCTTTTCTGTAAGAGGCTCTGAAATCTTACCTCTGCCTAGAATGGATTTTTTATTGAGGGGAAGACGGGACTTCGGTGGCCCTGGGGAGAGGCAGGCATCCCCAGCATCGGCCTCCCAGTCCTGGTGCTCTGGGTGGGATGGATGCCTGAGAAAAGGGTGCAGTTCCCAAGAGGTGGCCACCAGGTGGCAGCAAGGAGCAGCAGGTAGGGAAGGGGCCTCACCTGCAAGATGTGTCCTCCCAGGTGCTGCTCGAAGACTTCAGAGACCAGTGCCACGGGACCCCTGCGGCCTGGGGCTGGGGGCAGAGGGAGAGGTGAGGCCGGGGCCTGCGTTCTAGCCGGCCCTGGCCTTCTGGGAAGAACCCTAGGGAACCAGGCTGCAAATTTCCTCTCTTCCCCCAAGTCTTGTAGCCATCCTGGGGTGCTGAGGGGCCCTGTGGGAGAGAGACCTGGGATGCTGGGGGCAGGGTGAGAGGGGCAGAGGTAGGCCAGAAAGAGAGACACCAAGGGATGCAGAAAGGGATTCATTCATTCATTCATCCACCCATCCTTTCATTCAGCAGACTCTCCAAGAGCACCCACCATGGGGCTGGGTAGTGCTGAGGGCAGTGAGGGGACCCAGACAGCCTGGTCCTGCCCTCCCAGGGCACCCAGACCAGGGACACCTGAAGAAGTAAAAACCGAACAAATACAGAATTGTCGTCTGTGGCCAGTGCTATGAAGAATCAGAGAGACTGTGTGGAATGAAAGGGATGGTGTAGGGCCTGTTGAAGGGGGCGGGGGCGGTTGAGCTCAGACCTGAGGGCTGAGGAGAAGGCAGAGAGGGGACTGAGCAGGAGAGGAAGACACACGCAGAGACAGAGAGACAGAGAGACAGAGAGAGACTGAGAGGCGGAGAGACGGAGAGACAAACAGCTAGACGAAGACACATACAGAGAGATATAAAGGACTAGAGAAAGAGACTAAAGACGTTACAACTCAACAATAACCCAGCAAAAAATGGGCAAAGGGCTTGAATAGACATTTCTCCAAACAAGATATACAAATGCCCAATAAGCACACGAAAAGATGCTTAAACTCATTAGTCATTAGCAAAATGCAAACCAAAACCACAGCGAGAGCCCTGACTGGTGTGGCTCAGTGGGTTGAGTGCCAGCCTGCGAACTCGGAAGTTTGCCGGTTCGATTCCCAGTCAGGGCACGTGCCTGGGTTTCAGGCCAGGTTCCGGTTGGGGGGATGGGAGAGGCAACTGATCATGTATCTCCCACACATCGATGTTTCTTTCCCTCTCTTTCTCCCTCTGTCCTACTCTCTGTAAAAATAAATAAAATCTTAAAAAACAGTGAGAGACAACTTCACCCCCACTAGGATGGCTAGGAAAAAGCCTAGAAAAGAAGTGTGGAGAAACTGGACCCCCCACACCCTTGCCCCGCGCACTGCTGGTGGGAATGTCAATGGTGCGGCTGCCCCGGAAAACAGTGTGGTGGGTTGAAGTTAAACACAGAATCACCAGCTGACCCAGCAATCCCGCTTGTAGGCTCACACGTACACCCAAAAGAGTGGAGCACATGCTCTCACAGTTGCTCGTACCTAGATGTGCACGGCAGCATTATCCCTAACAGTCCAAAGGTGGAAACAACCCCAATGTCCATTAACTGATGAATGGATAAGCCACATGGGCCGTACCCAGAAGATGGAGTACTAGTTAGCAATAAAAAGGAACAAAGCAGTGATCCGCACTACAACTTGGGTGAACTTTGAGGACATCATGCTAAGCGACAGAAGCCAGACATGAGGGGCCCCACGTTGTATGGTTCCATTTACGTGAAAAGTCCAGAGTAAAGAACTCCATAGAGACAGAAATCGGCTCGGTGGTGGCGGCCAGGGGCTGGAGCTGGGGAGGGGGGAGGAGAGAGGGGCTGCTAATGCGTACAGGGTTTTGGGGGTGATGCCGAAAAAGGTTGGAACTAGACAGAAGTGAGGGTTGCCTGACGTGGTGAATGTCCTAAAGGCCGCTCAACCGAACCCTTTAAAAGGGAGAATTTTTCCCTGGCTGGTGTAGCCCAGTGTATTGAAGGCAGGCCTGTGAACCAGAGGCTCACGGGTTCGATTCCCCAGTCAGGGCACTTGCCTCGGTTGTGGGCCAGGTCCCCAGTAGGGGGCGTGCGAGAGGCAACCACACATTGATGTTTCTCTCCCTCCCTTTCTCCTTCCCTTCCCCTCTCTCTAGAAATAAATAAATAAATAAATAAAATAAAATCTTTTAAAAAACGGTGAATTTCATGTTATAAGTTTTACCTCAATAAACAAAGTTTTTAAAGGAGGTAGGGACCGAGACGCACGTAGACGTAGGAATGGAGACAAAGAGACCTAAAGAGGTGGAGACACGGAGGGAACGAGGCGCGCAGACAGATGCGGAGGAAGTGGCGGGAAGCTGGTGATGGCGAACGAGACAGACAGAGACCCCCCTGACCCAGCCCCAGCCCCCCAGCTGAGGGCTCCAGGCATCCCCGCTGAGGCCAAGGGGCCCTGTTCCCACCCAGGAACCCCTCCCCGACGCTGTGGAGAACGACCCCTCTAGGTTCCTGCGCCCAGACTGGGGAGCTCCTTGAAGGACTCAGTCCGGAACCTCGAGAGTCCCCAAGCGCCTGGCTCTTCTCACAGGGCTGGGTCCGGGTCGTGTCCAGTCCCAAGGCCGTCCCTCCCTGGCTGTGCGCCCTGGAACCAGCCTCTTCGCCTCTCTGTGCCTCAGTTCCCTCGTCCGTGAAGTGGGTTTGCTAAGAGCGCAGCCCTCCCAGGCTGGTTGAGCATTCCGTCAGCGTAAGCAACTTCTAGAAAGGGCCTAGGGCGGGCGGCCTGGCCCACAGCAGGTGCGGGGAAGCACGGAGCTAGCATGAGTATTAATAGTGTGATTACTATTGTTATTTCCAGGCCATCAAAACACCAGGCGGCGAAGAAGCCCCGCCCCTCCCCCAATCAGGGCGCAGCCCCAGGCCCCGCCCCGCCCCCAACGTCTAGGCCACGCCTCCTCCTGCCCCGAGCGCTCCCGGGGTCCTGCTGCTGATACATCCCTTTCCCACCCTCGCCTGGAACTCCAGGAACAGTGACTGGGGGCGGGGGCCAGTTAATGGGAACCCCTCCCCCGAGATGCAGCGCGAACCAGCCGGGTGACAGGCGGGAACAATGCTGCTTGCTAATTGTTGCAATTTTCCCCTGTCATTTTTGCTAATTCCTTCATTTTCCCTCTCAGAGGATCAGCCCAGGTCAGACTGAACGGCTGCAATTATCGGCGTTAATGGGCACGGCGGGGCGGGGCGGGGCGGGCGGGGTGGGGGCGGTGGGTAGGGCTCAGCCACTGGCTGTTCCTCCGAACACCGAGCCCGTCCCCTAGGACAGGGTGCCCTGGGGTCTGTCCCCATCACTGACTCGTGCGTCTTATTACCCCCAGGCTCTCCCTCCCCACACCCCCCAGTTCCCTAACTCCTGGCCCTGTGTTTCCTCCTCTCCTCCCCAAATGCCTCAACTCCTCTGCCCCCCACATTGGTTACTCCCCTATCTGCCCCCTCGTTACTACCACATCTGGCCCCTCCTCATGTCCAATCCCCAGCCATCTCTCACTCATTCAACAGACATTTGCTGCTTCTCCTCGGAGCTCGGCTCTGCCGAGAACAAGAACTGGCCCAGCCACGCCATCCCTCGGAGTGGGGACTGGAGGCCTCTCCCAGGCCTGAGGGGTTCCCCTTCGCCCTCCCATTCTCAATCCTCTGGAGGGATTTGCTGCTCGGGATTGGCAGGCAGGGAGAGAAATGAGAGCGGGGAGGAAGGGCTGGGACTTCATCACCCATCAGAGGTCTGGGAGGGGGAACCGCCCCACCAGGCCGAGTTCCTGGGCCTCCGCTGTGCTCAGCCTCATCTGTAAAATGGGTCCAGGGGTAGAGCAGCAGTGCAGAGCCATGCGTAGGGTCAGTGACTAATTCCTGAGTCCCACTGCTATTCTTATCAGCACGATGAGGGATGACCTGTGTTGTGTCACTTGCTGGTGTTCCGACGCTATCTCTGCCCTTCTGGGAGTTCCTCACCCTGCACCTTGACCTTCTCTGTCTCTCACACCCATAGCCATTTTCTGCAAGTCCTACAGGCCAGGCGGTGGCTCGCAGCATCACCTCAACCCCACCACCAGTCACCCCATAGCCCCCATGCTGGTGGTCTAGCTGCCCCCAGCCTCCCACCTGGACCACTGCGCTCACCTCCTCACGGGGATCCCTGCTCCCACCCGCACCCACTACCCCTGTGGCTCTCATCTCACTTGGGGTAACAGACAAAGTCCTCGCCACAGCCCACGAGGCCCATGGAGTGATCAGCGGGACCAGTCTCATTCCTTCACTCACTGCTCTCCAGACTCCCTCACACGGCAAGCTGACTCCAGCCTGCCTCAGGGCCTTTGCACGTGCTGCTCTTCGAGCTTTTTATTTTTATTTTTTAAGATTTTACTTATTTTGAGGGAAGGGAAGGAGAAAGAGAGGGAGAGAAACACTGATGTGTGGTTGCCTCTCAACGCACCCCCGCTGAGGACCTGGCCCACCACCCAGGCATGTGCCCAGACTGGGGAATCGAACTGGCGACCCTTTGGTTTGCAGGCTGGCGCTCAATCCACTGAGCTATGCCAACTCTTCTAGCTTTCCTCATAGCCTGCTTCCTCATCTCCTTCCAGTCTCAGCTCGGAGGTCACTTTCCCAGACAGCACACGCCTGATCTGTGGATTAAGACGCCACCCTTTCTGCCCCCCTCCCCATTCCACGTCACCCAGCTGTGGGAGTGAGTTTTGACCGTGTTCTAGACTCAGGAAACAAGGTGCTGTGGGGAGAGACATTCGACAAATAAGAGAAATAAGAAATAGATAGTGTCAGGTGATAGGGCCATGAAAAGAAATAAGGCAGGAAAAGAAGACGGGGAATGCTGGGCAGTTGCCGTGTTTAGCAGAGTGGCCAGGGAAGGCTTGCTGAAGGGCTGTCGTCCAGAAGGAAGGGAGGGCCTGTGCAAAGGCCCTGGGGTGAGGGCCTGCTTCCCTGGACCACAGCAAGGTGGCCGGTGTGGGTACCCAGGCCAGGGGCGCCCTGGCTTGCGTGGCTCAGTGGACTGACTGCCAGGCTGTGAACCCAAGGGTCTCCAGTTTGATTCCCAATCAGGGCACGTGCCTGGGGTGCGGACCAGGTCCCCGGTAGGGGGCGCTGGAGAGGTAATCACACGTTGATGTTTCTCTCCCTCTCTCCCTTCCCTTCTCTCTAAAAATAAATAAATAAAATCTTTAAAAAAATAAAATGGGAATCACAGCACAGCCTCCCTCCTCAGGTTTCTGAGAGGACTAAGTGAGTTAATTGTATGTATACAATGCTCAGCAGTGTCTAACTTGTGGTATATATTATTATCTATTATTATTATTATTTTAAATATACCCACTATTGCATGCATTTCCTTTTCAATTTTTTTAATTTATTGATCAGAGAGAAAGCAGAAGGGAGGGGGAGGGGAGGGGTAGAGAGAGAGAGAAACATCACTTCGTTGTCCTACCTGTCTATGCATTCATTGGTTGATTCTTGTACCTGCCCTGACTGGGGATTGAACCCACAACCTTGACATATGGGGATGCTGTAACCAACTGAGCTAGCCTGCCAGGGCCGCTATTTTTATTATTAAGGAGGACACGGGAGCCCCCTCCTCTTCAGAGAGGGGGAGGCTCAGTGCCTTTTTCTCTGACTTCTGCTACCACGTCGTCCTCAGTTTACCCATTTGAACTACAGGAGCAGGTGCTCGGCCTCTTGTTGGGAGGCCCCGTGGAGCAGGAGATACCCCCGATTTCCTAATCTGGGGCATAGGGGAGGGAGTCTACCCAGTCCCTCCCCCCATCAGTGCCTGGCTCACCACAGGCAGGGGGCTGGTGAAGTCGGGGGTCAGCCACCTCAGTGCTGTGGCCTCCGTGAGCCCCTGGCCCTTCGACTGGCCCGCCCAGGCAATGGGGCTGGGGGGGGGGGCTGGACGCCCGCGGGCTCTCGGGGCACCCCCGCGCTTCTCTCCCCGGGCTCTGGGACAATAGACAAGATGTTTATCCCCCGCCGCGCACATGTTGTTCGCGGTAATGACAGTAATCAGGGCTCTAATGCCGCATTCTCTCGGTGCCAGTCAGTTCGCCTAATTACCGCCTGGGAAGCCGGATTATTTAAATTTAAATGGTGATTTATTGCGGGCTTAATCAATGCTATTTTCTTTCCCCCTCCTCCCTGGGGCGGGGGCAGGAGGGGAATCGGAAGCCCCCCAACCCCATGCTAAGGACACCCCTTCTGTGGGAGGGTGAGAGTGGCCTGGAGTCCCCTGTCCCTGTCACCTGCGACCTCAGGTTCACAGGATTCACTTTCTTCTAGTGATAAGAGTAAAGCAATGAAACTGCAGAAGAGAAAGGACAGCATTGCACTTCTGTGTACCTATCGGTAATAAAGTCTGAATACTAATAAAAGTAGCTATCTATATATACACCTGTGTTTTACATAGTCTATATTTACATGTTATCGATTCTGTTTCTTTGGTTATTGGGTTACTGTATCTTGGCCACTAGGATGTCAGCCCGCGCAGTGCAGGACTTCTAGTCTGTCTTCCTCAGGCACACAGTAGATGCTCAATAAACCACAGCCCCCCCCCCTCCCCCGCCGCACTGCCCTGCAGGGTCGCCACTGATAACAGTAGTGGCTGCACACTGGTTGCTTGCTCAGCACCAGGGTAGCCCCGGGTCTTCATACATATAGCTTCCCGCTGGTCCTCTCCTCAGCCCGGGGGTGGGGAGCGGGGGGGCGGGGGGTAGGTTTCATCACGACTCTCATTTCACAACTGAGGCACAGAGAGGTGAGGTGACCCGCGGGGTCACAAAGCCGGGGAATGCTCCAGTGGGGACGGCCCCAGGTGACTCGGAAGCTCGCCATGTTACCTGCCATCTCATACTGTTTCTCTCCCGCTTTCCCAAACTGGGAATTCTGAGGCCAGAGTTCTGGTGTTCCCTCTGGGGCCCCTCGGGCCCGGGGGCGGGGCGGGGTGGGGGTGGGGTTTGTCTCTCGTGCATCAGTAGATGCGAGGCCCAGGCTGGGTCTCCCCTGACCCGATTAGGGGTCTGCGGGCCTCCTTTGCAGTATATCTCCTCTAGTAAAGACAGTAGCATTTACTAGTATCCCTGGTGTCGCCAGACCCGGGATGAGGCCAGAGTTCCTGAAATCTTCTCTACCTCGTGTGCCCATTTTGCAGATGAGTAAACTGAGGCTTGGAGGGTCAAAGCGGACACACAGAAGCTCTGACTCCAAACTCTGTGCTTCCTCGGTGCCGTGGAGCTGGGCGAGCACCTGGAAACCCTGGTCCTCTGCCCCCGCGGCAAGGCGCCCGGACCCCCGTCACTCACCCCAACCCCCGGCACCCCCGGCGCATGCGCACTCACCGAGGCCGGCGGGGGGCCCGGCGGCTCGCAGCCCCCAGGGCGGCGCCCCGAGCGCGGCGAAGCGGCGCAGGCGGAGGTAGGTGACGCAGAGCCTCACGATGGACGCCTTGTCCAGCTGGCTGGAGATGGCTCCGGGCAGCGGCAGCAGCTTGGCCAGCTCGAAAAACTCCAGGTTCTCTTTGCCGCGCCGCGAGCGCGCCGCGTTCCGGGACTTCTCCTTGCGCTGCGCCAGGAGGCTGGGCGGGGGGCGCGGGGGAAGCGTCAGCGGGGCCCCGGACGGAGTTCAGGGGTGCGAGGCCTGGGGGACGGGACCCCGCCTTTGGGGGCCTCGGGGACCGGCCGGGGCGCTGGGAGTGGATGCAACACTCTGGCAGTGGGGGCCGAGCCTGAGTGTGAATCCCACACCCGGCCGTGGGCACAGAACGTGGGGCGTCGGTAACGGGGGGAAGGGGAGGAAGACGCGAGCGTCGAGGAGCGCTGGGCACGCATCTGAGGCCGGGGCTGGGGCCGCCACAAGTTGGGGTGGTTACGGGACCAGGGCGGAGCAACTCCGGGTGAGACGTCCCGGCCCCGGGGAGGGGGCAGAAGTGAGCGTCAGTTCTGCTAGGGCGCCGGCTTGGGGCGGGGCCAGGCCCGAGGGCCGGGGCTTTGCTCACCAGGGTCCGGGCGCGGCCTTGACCATGAGCCCGGGCAAAAAGTCCCACGGGACGCTGCCGCCACGACCTGCCCCGTATCTGACCTCTCCTCTGCCGCCCCCGCCAGGATAGGGGGCCGCCATCTCCGCGGGGACTCGCTCAGACGGGCTCGGAGCAGCCTGCGGGGCTCGGAACCCGGGTCTTCTGGGGCGGGAGGGAACCGGAGGCAGCGCTCAGCGTCCGCGAAGGGCCGCGGGAGAACCGCCAGGGAAACTGAGGTCTGAGCGAGGCTCAGGGTCCCAGTGGGAGCTGGAGCTGGATGGTGACTCAGTTTCCCCTCCCTGGAGGCCCCGCTACAGAGCCCGCAGCTCTCGCCCTGCCGCCAAGGCCCCGGCGAAGCCCAGGACGCGGACGTGCCCCGCCGCCGCCTCCCCCGCGCCGCCCGCCAGCGCGCCCGCCTCACGCCCGCGCCGGGCCGGCTCCCGCATACCAATAGGCGCACGCGGCGCGCATACGGATCCGACCGGCCCGCGCGCTGCGTGCCAAGCATGCCCAAGCCCGGCGGGGGGCGGGAGCCTCGCCAGGGCCCAGGCGCGCAGGGACCCAGCCCCTGGAGCCCTGTGGCGCAGGGAGCCGTCCCCCAAGCCCATCCTGGGAGTCCCCGTTCCCCGCCTCGCGGTGCGCCTGTTTCCCGGGCCAGGCTAAGAAGGTAGGGGGACAGAGGGCAGGGACCGCACCCCGTGCTCTGCCCAGGGATCTTCCCCCAGACCCTGGGGTGGCGCCAAGTGTCCGGGTCACAAAATCTCCGCACCCACAACTTCCTCCCTGAAGACCCCGGCGTGCGAGCCCGAGCCCCCAAAACTGTGGCCAGAGCCTCAGCCGAGGACGCACCCAGGATGGCGCTAAGGCTCGGAGCCCAGGTGTCCTGGTATCCAGGTCCCCTAGACCCAGGAACGTGTTCCATTAGGTATTAATTCTTCCAGAACTGTGCGTTCAGGATTCTCCCTACACACCCCAGGACCCACGCCGCCCCCTAAGCCCCCGCAACCAGGTGTCCGTGTCCTCTATTTCTCCAGGACCCGAACATCCGTGCGCCCCTGCCTCCAGCTTCGGGGCGCAGGCGTTTGGAAAACCCAGCCCCCAGGACAGCGGAGTTCCGGTCTCTTATCTCTCCAGAACCCACGAGTTCCCCGTGCTCTCACACCAGCAGGCGTTCCCGACCAGCAGGACCCCCAGCCTCATTACCTGGCTGTGGGGCGGGCTCTGGGCGCGGCGTGCGGCCGGCCCGGTGGCGCAGAGGGGCGGCCCCATAGACGCCGGGGCTGACCGAGCTGCGCGGGGCGCCGGCTGTGGCGCCAGGCTCTCCTCGCCCACCGAGGCCTCGCGGACTTGGAGACGCGGGGACAGCCTGGAGGGCGGGGCGGGGCCTTCCAGAGCCCCGCCCAGCGAGTCTCCGCCCCTCCGGGCCCGCCCCGCGCCAGCCCCCCTGGCCTTTTCAGTAGCAGGGGTTCCCAGCAGAGGGGATTCGGCCCCCTTCCACCAGAACAAGAACCTCGGGGTCAGCGAGGGGAGCACCGGAATCCGGGCACCGTCCCTAGACCCCAGCGGAAGGAACGAGCGCCCC
>PVKM010039911.1:0-13612 GCA_004027735.1 Carollia perspicillata | reverse complement strand
GTCTATTTTATTGTTTAACCCACTTTGAGTTGGACTTTGTGTTACGTGCCACGAAAACACCCTTAAATGTTGTGGTTGGAGAAGAGGACTTTCTCAGCTCCCAAATCTCACTGTAGGAGTAAGGTAGGACCTCACGGTGGCCCTACTTGAGTACCTCATACTTGAGTACCTTTTTTCTAGAAGAGTATTCAAAGAAACAGAAACATATTCTGTGAAGTAAAAACCTCTGAGTATTCTTATTTCCCAGATTTCATATTTATCTTCCCTCCTACCCATGATGTCATTCGTCTGGTGACTTCTGCACAATGGATCTACCTTTCTTTTCCTTCCCTCCCTCTGGTCCTGTTTTTCTCTTCCTTAAAGAGAGGAGAGGACAAGGAGGAGGAGGAGGAGAAAGAGAGAGAAGGCAGGCAGGCATCAGCCATGGCTCTTGCCTCTGATCAGATGGATGGAACATTCCTTATTTGCTCTTATATAAAACTAAGAATGTGTGCTCCCATTGTTCAGAGATATTGGGTGACTCCACGGGAACAATCCATTCCACAAATTCCACCAACAACTCATGACCAGGTGATGCAAGCAGTGGAACACAATACCTATCGATTGTTTGATCTGTCACGGATATCAAGGCTGGCGGCTACAGGATTATTATATTTCACTCACCCAGCTTCTCTCTCACATACCACTCCTGGGCTCTTACAGTAGCCTCCCTCCCAGGTTAGAGTTCAGAACCAGCCATTGGACAGGACAATTATCAAAGTACAAACATTGACTTTACAAGTGGCATTTAAAAATAACCTGCCACAGACCGAGAGTGAGTCAGGGAAGGCCATTGTCCAGCGTGGTGTAAAGCGTACCCAAGACTTCCTCTCAGAGGCCCTCTCTCCCACTTTCTTTTATTTCCTTCCTGTGGCCGCAGATTGATGATGTTCAAAGGGGGCCCCTGTCTTTAAGATATCAGATTTTCAAATTCCTGCCCTCTTTGTCCAATTCTCCTTGGTCTTTTGAGCCTTTTCCTTTTGCCCTGCTTTTCAGAGTTTCATATCCAGCCTTCTATTTGTAACTACATTCTTCTTCTCTATATACTCTGGCTGGGAAATCCCATTATCCATGATTTCACTCAACACCAACATATGCAAGATTCACCAGGCCAGGACTGTTTCCTGGGCTTCAGGTCTCCTCGCTGAGGCCCGCCACCTGGCCCTTCAGGTTCAGCACTTCCTAACTGAGCACTGCCAGAACCCTCCCTCACCACCCTCTGTCTGCAGCCCTGCCTTCTCTTCCTCCTGTATCGCTGCAGGGAAGGCCACACCAACTGCCCAGGCCCCCAAACCACCCTCTTCCTCCCTCTTCCACACCCCTCCGACCATTCCGCAGCCATGCCCTTTCGGTTTTAGCCCCTTCACTGCCCTCACACACTCCCCTCCTCTGATGCCCCATGTTTCCTGTCTGGCTTGTCCCTCCAGTCTCCCAACTGGTTGTCTCGAGGCTTCTCCACAGTCCTGGCCCCCAAACAAAAAGTTGCTCAAGCTATACCCTGTCTAAAGTCCCGCCTTGTTACCTCCTGGCCTTCGTGGTGAAAGCCAGTTCTCTCAATTCCTGGTAAAGTGAGTGGTGTCCTTATAAGAAGAAGGACATTTGGACAAAGACACAGAGGGAGAAGAATATCATGTGAATACAGATGCGAAGATTGGAGTGAGGTGGCTACAAATTAAGGAATGCCAAAGATTGCTGGCAACCACCCGAAGCTGGAAGAGGCAAGGAAGGATCCTTCCTCACAGGCTTCAGAGGGTACATGGCCCTGCCACCCCCCAGATTTCACACTCTTGCCTCCAAACTGATGAGAAAATAAATTTTTGTTGTTTTAAGCCAACCAGTTTGTGGTAATTTGCTACAGTGGCCCTAGGAAACTAATAAAACAATCATAATATATATATATATATATATATATATATGTATATAGATACACACATACATAAACAGTATACCTATTAAGATATTTATTAATATAGAATATAAAATCAACTTAATGTAAAATAGATTAATATATCTACTAATATAGATATAAAAATTTTTACTGAACCATTGATTGTTCATTGAATGAATGAGAAATTATGAAGTATAGTGGTCTACGTTGAAACTAATAAATTTGAAAATTTGGCAACATGTGCAACTTCTTATTAACCACGGACGTCACTGGGCACATTGGCTGTGCCATCCCCACTGCTACACCAACTGATTGCGTAGAAGTTTGTTCTGCACAAACATGTGGAATCTATGCAGACAGAGTGCTACTGGCTTGCACAGAGTCCAACTGAAAGCTCCGAAGCTTCGGAACATAGCTATCAGGATGGCTGTGTGAAATGCTCCAAAGGAAAGCAAATTATGTCTTACTGACATGAATGGCATTATTTTCTTCCAAGATATTGAATTTAGGTCCCCGCAAGTTAGGTCATTTTTTAGAGTTAGCTAATATGTTTGTAATAGCATCAGTATAAAATATGGTTTCTGAAAATTGTCTGTTTACCTATCTTTCAACACACACAGCCCTCATATAGCGTAAAATCCCAAGGCTTATTGCCTATAAATCAGTTTCTGCCCACCATATTTAATCACCATGAGTCAGTATTTTTACAAAGATACTCAACTTAATCAAATCCTTAAAGGGAACGTTAGAGATTAGATCATAAATAATATAAAAAATAAAAGGCTTTTGTTATAAAATCAATTACTAATGAAGCTATATGACTTAGCCAGCTCTCCAAAGTGTAACAGAAACTACCAAAAGCTGCCCGAGGCAGGCAAAGATGGAAATAATGGCCCTGATTACTATATCAGAAGTTGTTGATTGTCGCACACACTGAGAATTCTCTTCTATGATATGTGGTCCCTAGTCTTAGCTGCCCCGATACTGGGAAAAAGCTGTGGTGACTTCCAAATTGGGCTGGTCCGAGTTGGCATCACACACTGAGTGAGGCACAGGCACGAGGACACTGGTAACGAAAGGTGCTGAGCTCCCCGTGGCTTCAGTGTTGAAGAGGCACAGCACGCAGCTAATGGAAACCTGAGCGGTGGGGACAGAAATTTACTAAGTAGGAAAATGCAGCCCACAGACAGCACCTATAGCACTGTACCCATTTCAGGGCGACAACCGGGATCTCTTCAGAGGAATGTCACCTAGGAATGGTGTTAAGAGGGAAGTCTTAGGGGCCAAACCACCAGGATTCAAAGTTAGGCTCCGTTACATACTAGCTGTATAACTTTGGGCACATTACTTAACCTGTCTGTGCCTCCGTTTCCTTATCTATAACATGGGTTATTTTGAGATTTATATGAATCAATATATATTGCTTGAAAACACATAATATTTAACCAATCAATGATAGTTATGCTTACTAGTGTCATCATCACCATCATTATCAGGAACAACTGGTGAAAATAAAGCAGGGGAAGAGAAGAAAAAGACGTGTAGGGACATATGTGGTCTCTTCAAAGGCTTGAAATGCTGCCTAGAGGAAGAGAGATTAGATGATTTCCTTGTAACCCTGGGACCACATGGGTATCAAAGGGTATAAATTACAGGAATTCAGAACTGGACTCACTAGATAGAGCCCATTGTTTTAATGATCAGAGTTGTATGAAGATCAAAGGCTTGCTCTAAATAAGAGGTGCCCTAGGCTACTGGGGTACTCAGTCACATCCTGGACGATCCTTTGGGATTTAAGAATTAGATGGGAGACTGAATTAAGTAATCCAAAGGAACCTAGACTTGTGGACTACAATCAATGACACCCACTAAAGCATGAAGAAGAATTTAAAAGAGTGATTGAAATGTAAGAAGCTCTACACAAATAAAAACTCCTTTGTTACAATACTGTCACACCTCCTAAATCGGCTCATTTGCCACCCATTCCTACCTGCTACCCGCAAACACAGGAAAGAGGTGGAGGAAAGAGATGACATTTGAATAATACACTTAGACGCACATACAAAAGCATAAGAAGCACCTTATCGCAGGAGTTTAATGTCTAAAATCAGTCAGTTTATATGGTAAAAATCATACCAGGTCAAAACTGCCCTGAGGAACCTCGGAAGGCGCCAACTCGGCAATCGCCTCTTTGTAAGCCCAGCCCAGTCAGTTTCCCTCCAGGGCTGGAACAAATTTCTGCTTTTTCTGCCCCAGCGCTAAATAAAGGAATTGGCTTGAATTTCGATGACAAGTTCTATGAAAAATACATATATTTAAATAGCACACTCAGTCACAGGAAGTGGTATTTGTGCTGTGGGGAGAGGAGACCAAATGGGACTGAAGAGATTTCTGTCACCCACTCATTCTCACTTTGGGACGTATACTCAGTGGTGGATCATCAAGCTGAATAGATGGAACCATTTAATTTGCTTTTTTTCTATTTTGTCTATTTATTTTTTTTCTCTTTATGCAAGTGCATAAAGTTGAAATCACTGATGTTAATTGCATTCCACCGAACACTTAGAAGTGAACCAGGCCTTCTGGGTCAGCAATCATTCCCTTTTCACTCACAGTTTCTATTACTGAACCCCCTGTCCCCTGGAGGTGCACTGGATTGCTTAGCCAAAACCTCCCTTTCTTCTGGGAATAGCACCCCTTCTTTGGGAGAACTGCCCCTTCCCTGCCGAAGTCAGTGATTCTAGGGCATCACCAACCCTCGTGCCTCACTGGCTACACGGGTGGGCATGTGACCTAAGTAGAGCCAATCAGAAGCTTCCCTTGGGATTTCTGCACTTGCATCCAGAAAGTAGTCCTCAGCCTCTGGGCTGAAGGAAGACAACAATAGAGAAAAGTAGGGTTGAGAGCTTGCTTGTCCCAGTTCTAATAATCTCTAGGGCCCAGCATGCCCCAGCCTTTCCTGTGGCGATTCAACAAATATCTTCTTTTTGCTTAATTGGCTTTTTGTCCCTTCAGATGAAAGGAATTTTAACACAGCCCTCAAGAGTTTGATTCTCTGACCTATACCAATCTCCATATTCTCTAGGCAAATGAAAGCCTACACAGAAATAGGCTTAGATGCCTGGCCCCACATTTGTAACAGCACAAGTCTGGAAATGTATTCATTTTCAGGCAGGCTCCATAGAGCCCTACCACCTATGAAGACTAAATCTCAAATTACTCAGATTACGTAACACGAAAGACAGAGAGAGACAGCCTGAGAACTGGAAAGGAAAAAAGGAAGAGAGGGAGCAAGAAAGAAGGAAAAATAAAACCCTGTGTCTTAATGAGAACTTACTCTGCCTTTATCTCTGTCCTTCAGAGCCCTCAGAAAAAGCTCTCATTTAACCACAACACGCAGTTACTGAGCGCCTGTTATGGGCCAGATGCTGATGCGGGATGGAGGAGACTGTACAAATGAATGCATGTAGTCCCTGTCTTGAGGTGTGAGCCTCCCCAAAATACCTCTAATAGGTTCATTGTTTCTTTGTTTTGTTTGATATTTGATATTATTCTTAACAGTCTAGCTCTTACTCTTCACTAGGAACACACACAAACACACATAATCGAAATGATCATCTTGTAATTTCTGAAAATTATTTGAGTAGACATTTTCTTATAATAAATAAATCATTCATTTTAAAAAGCTGTCCTTTCGGATTTTAAAAAAATTAACTGAGTTAAGGAAATTTGCCATAAACAATTTCTAGCACTTCGAAGGAAAAAGTCTTCGCGTCCCACTCCTGCCTGAACCGTGTCCCGTGCAGCCGCAGTGTCCCAGGGAGGCAGCCAGCAGATCGTCCAGCCCACATCCTCTTCCAGCTGGCGCAGCTAGGAGACCCTGGTTCAGTGGGTAGTCCTGGGTCACATGGTGAGGAGTGCTGGCCCAGGTGCTACTCAGCAGACATCTGTCTTTTCCTCTCTCTGCTAGCCCTCACAGGCCCTCACTGATGTGGGAATTACCAGAACAGAGCCCATAATTTTTAAGAGTTTCCAAGATAACCTCAGTCACTGAATGAAACCTTAATGCCCATCCCCCCAAAAAAACCCACTTAGAATTCTTTAATAAATCAGAAACTCAACCAAAAGAAATGCTTAAATTTCACTTGTATGGACAAGAATCCTAAATTGTATCTCTACCTAGCACATTATCTGAAAAAAACGACATGTTAACTAGACAGGAATTCTGAGAAGTGACCCAGGCAGAGCTTAGACTAACGGAGTTGAGAACAGTCCCCGGGCCTGCAGGGTTGGGAATGCTCTGTACTTGGGATGCAGGTGCACTGCTGGGGATGGGGAGGGGAGGGGTGGGCCTCTCTGGACATTCTGTCTTTAATATTGCAGGTAACTTGCCTACACCCATTCAATGCCCACTTTGAGTAAACTGGGGTGACTCGTCAGTTCCTGGATAACAAGGGGTGTGGGCCCGGATGGGCAAATACACAGACTCCTTCCCACCAGTGCCCGGAGCAGGCATTTTCCACTTATCAAAACTCAGACTCCTTTTATAACAGAGCAGACCAGGCAGTTGTCACGTAGAAGAAACCTGCTACCCTTGGAATGGACCTTTGGGCACTAAGTATCTAATTCCTTTGTGAGACTGGGGGTGAGAAAGTCACCAAGCCTGTTATGTAGCCCGAGTGAACCTATTGGAAGTTTTAATGATAATGAAATGAGCAGACATTTCACAGGGTAGAAAAGCATTTCCTCAAGGGAGAACATAAAAGAGAAAAGAAAAAACTCATCACTGGACTCTGGATGTGATGAAAGTTTGGCTGGAAACAAAACTGTCTGTGTTGGCAAGCTCAGAAGAGGTTCAGAAGCCTCCTATAAAACTTTTTCACAGATTTCCCTCGTGTTCATGGGACTGGGGCGGGACCTGGAGGTGGCAGTGATAAGACATTAAGGAACTCAGGACCAGAAACTTAGAGAACCAGAACTGGAGACCAGACTCACGCACACTCATTGGCTGGATTTTCCCCAGGGACTGGCACTAAGAATGTTCACTGGGATTTTGTATTCTGTGATGTGCTTCTTGTAAAATATCTATTACTGATAGTTTTGGTTTCCTTTTTTTAAAAGATAATACTCCCTTTTTCCAATATCACGCCCAAATACCATGCTGTTACTGGATAGTGTCGACTGACAGGCCATTCAGAGCAGGGTTATGTCCAGGTTCCCAGGTTGGGGCTCAGGTAAGGCAAAGTCTGGTAGCCTGGCTAGGGAACCCCAGTCCTCACGCCATAAGCATCTCTGCTTATAGCATCATATGCTCTCAACACAGTTCTCTAATGGGACAAAAACATGGTATGGTTTGGACTTCAGATATATCACTTTCAAAATGTGAAGGATGAATTTTAGAATGTGAGGGTAAGATTAGAAACTAGAGGATTTGTTACAAAGCTATTAGAATTGATCAGCCTAGATATTAAAAGAGACTGAGAGAAAAGATACAGAAAAGGAAGTAAATTTGAATAATAGCAGGAGGCAAATCATCAGCCTTGGTGACTGACTGACCCTAGAAGTTGAAGAGGAGGGAAGACCCTGTGGCGACTTCTGAGTCGCAGCAGAACCCACACCCCGTCTCCGTCTATTGCTAGTTTCGATAATTTCTGCTAACCTCTTTCCCACCCTCTCTCATGGTCTTTCTTTCACTATGAAGTAACATTTCTTTTTAAAATATGTATTTTATTGATTACACTATTATAGTTGTCCCATTTCTCCCCTTCATTCCCCTCCACCCTGCACTCCCCCTCCCATGGCTATTCTGTAACTACCTACTTGTATTTCTTAATCCTTTTACCTCTTCACCCAACGCCCCCCACCCCCTCTGCCAACCATCTAGTAACTAACTTCTTTTCTCTTGCTGCTTTTAAGAGTCTCTCTTTATCTTTGACGTTTGGCCTTTTAATTACGATGTGTCATGGAGTGGGCCTCTTTGCATCCATCATAATTGAGACTCTCTGTGCTTCCTGGTCTATTTCCTTCACCAAATTGGGCAAGTAGTCTTTCACTATTTTTTCAGATAGATTTCCAATTTCTTGCTCTTTCTCTTTTCCTTCTGGCAGCCCTATGATCCAAATGTTGGACCTCTAAGTTATCCCAGAGTTTGTTTGTACTATCCTCATTTTTTTGGATTCTTTTTTCCTCTTGTTGTTCTGCATGGTTCTTTTTTGCTTCCTCATGTTCCAAATCATTGATATGATATCATTGATATGATTTTTTGGCTTTATCCACTCTACTATTGTTTCCCTGTAAATTGTTCTTTATTTCATTTAGCATATCCTTTGTTTCTGACTGGGTCTTTTTTTCTTTTTTTTTAAGATTTTATTTGTTTATCTCTAGAGGTGAAGGGAAGGAGAGAGGGAGAGAAATATCAATGTATGGTTGCCTCTCATGCATCCCCTGCTGGGAACTGGCCTGCAACCCAGGCATGTGCCCTGACTGGGAACCAAACCACGGTTGTTTGGTTGGCAGGCCCGCATTCAATCCACTGAGCTACGCCAGCCAGGGCTGACTGGGTCCTTTTTATGCTGCTGAGGTCCTCACTAAGTTCCTTGAGCATCTATAGGGTAAATGGAGTCAGTCTGGCTTCCTCACGCAGATGTCTAGGTAACTAAGGTGAGCAGTGTTCCCATAACCTGAATCTGGGTCCAATAAACTGTATTCCTGTAACCTCAAGTGGGCCTGCATGGGCAGAATCACTCTGTGTTTTACAGTATTTCGGCACCCTGTCAGCTTTGTGTACATTTAGTATATAAGGGACTTGGGGCTTCCCACTGTGCAACATGAGGCTTGCAGTAAGTGTGGATCGCCCATCCATGAATAAAGGCATGTCTGCCATCCCAACAGCTCCACACGGTTTCTTCTGTCTGCCTGAATCATGAGTGAACCTGCCTGGCCTTGACAGGATGCAAGACAGCATCATTATAACCAATGTTCTGAACTCTACATCTAATAGATTGCTTACATATATTTCATTTAGCTCTTTTTCTGGAGTTTTGATCTGTTCTTTCATTTGGGCCATGTTTCTTCATCTCCTCATTTTGGCAGCCTCCCTGTGTTTGTTTCTATGCATTAGGTAGAGCTGCTTTGACTCTGTGTCTTGGTAGTGAGGCCTAATGTGGTAGGCATCCTGTAGGGTCCAGTGGCACAGCCTCCCCTATCAACCAAGCTGGACACTCTAGGTGCACACTTCGTGTGGGCTGAGTACATTCTTCTCTTGTAGTTGAGCCTTGGTTGCTGTTGGCAGATCAATGGGAAGGATTTACCTTGGCCAGTCAGCTGCAAGGACTGGTTGTGACCACTGATCAACAACCGCCGCTGTCCATGGAGGATCAACTATGCAGGGGCAGGGTGGTGGTGTTCCAACATGGTCTATAGTTGTCCACTGGGTGCACTGGCCCTGGGGTTTCCCTGGTGCTGCAGGCCAAGGTGAGCCCCCATCTGTGTTTTGCCCGTGTCACCATGCCTGAGCTGTAAAGCAATCTGAGATGGCTGCTACTTGTGCTGGGCTTGGAGATTCCCAGGCAAAGCTAGGTTGTGAATCTAATCTGGCTGCTGCTAGGGCTCACTGAAGCCAGGTGTTGTTTGTTTGAGTTTGATAGTATTTAGAAGCTGAGACCAGCCATTCTTTTGGCAAAGCAGCTTGGGTGGACCCATAAGTTGGGTGAGAACCTCTGGGGATCTCCAAGGCAGGTCAAACACTATTAGCCAGGTTGTTGGAGTCTCAGATATGGTACCCACTCATTGGCTCTGTGAGGGGAGGGTTTAGCAAAGGGGCAATGGCCTCTTCTCACCTTGATGACAGACAGTTCAGTTTCTCCCTATATACCACTGGTGCCTTTCAAGCTGCTACTCCACTACTGGAGCTCAGAGAGAGAGTGAGTCTGAATAGGTAAGTCCATGTGTGGGTTCTTTAAGAGGAACTGCTTGGGGCTCTGGTAGTTTCTTCCCTCCACTCAACCCTTGCTGGTATTTGTAGCTAGAAGTTGTGGGGACTTACCTTCCTGGCACTAGAATCCTGGGCTAGGGGGCTTTGTGTGGGTCTGGGACTCCTCACTTCTAAGATATCCCTCCTGAATTTTTATCCATGTGGGTGTGGGACCAGCCCATTCAGCGTCTGCACCCCTCCTACCAGTGTGGATGGATGTGGTTTCTTTAATTCCATAGTTGTCAGACTTCCATTCAACTCGACTTTGTAGTTGTCAGACTTCTACTCAGCTTGATTTCTGGTGTTCCTGAGTGACGGCTGCTCTATGTTTTAGTTTCAATTTTGATGTGGTTGCACAGAGGTGAGCCGTGTCTGCCTACACCGTTATCTTGCCCACAAGTCCCCCATACTTCACTTTTAATTATAATTGGGTTATAGTTTAGATGTTTAATATAGTTATAATAAAGTTTCATGCTTCATATTTCATTGTAGTATAATTCAATACCATAAGTCACCCTTTTTAATTGTACAATTCAGTGGTTTCTAATATATTTACATCACTATGCAACCATCACCACTGTCTAATTTTGGAATGTTTTCATTACCCCAAAAGAGACCCCCATATACATTAGCAGTCATCCCTCATTCCCGATACCCAGGCCCCAGCAACTACTGATCCACAGTACTTTTCATCTCTATGAATTTGCCTATTCTGGACATTTTATATAAATGTAATCATACAACATGTGGCTTTTTGTGTCTGGCTTTTTTTCATTTAGAATAATTTTTTCAAGTTTTCTCTATGTCATGCCATGTACCATTCCTTTTTATGGCTGAATAATATTCCATTGTATTGATATACCACATGTAGTTTATCCATCATCAGTTAGTAGAAATCTGGGTTTGCCCACTTTTTAAATATTATGAATAATGCTATGATTATACACACAACATTTGTGTGTCTTCATTTCTCTTGGGTATATGCCTCTGAGTAGGATTCCTGGTTGTAACTCCGTTTTACTTTCTGAGGAACTTCCCAACTGTTTTCCAGAGTGAATGCAAATGTTACTATGGTTCATATTTTTCATTTAAATATTTAACCAGTAAATGGCTTTTAGAATTTTTTTTTAAAGTTAATTAAGTTGCTTCTTGCTTCCCATTAACTTTTGGTTGATTTTTTAATGTGGATTTGGTCCTCAATAAACTCAAGGGTTCTACCCCTACCAGGAACTGTAGCAGTAGAACATTTAAAGTAACTTAATAAATGACTATATAGTAGTGTATCTTTTTTTTAAGGATCAGTGTCTATCAGGTAAGAAAAAGCAAAGTCCCAAGTCCTCCAAATTTCCCCCTTATCCTCAGCATTTTCTTTGTGCCTACCAGGTAAGGGCAAAGATTTGCCTCTGTGGGTGTTACCTAATAGCAATGAAGTCATTTTCTTTTAAAGGGTGTTACTTAATAGCAATGAAGTCATTTTCTTTAAAGGCATTTTCTTTACATCAGCAATTACCCAGTTCTCCTTTCTCCCCTTAAAGCAACTACTTGTAAATGTGACTAACGAGATACAGGTATTGCTTTTCCCATAGGCAGCTTGACCAGCTTTTTCTTGTGTTTACCAGGGATTTTCTCTCTTTCAGAGGCTAACACATACGTGCAAATGGCTACTAGGGAATCATGAAAAGCCCAACAGTGCACTTCTGTGGAAGGTCCTCTGACGTCAAAGGAAGTCCTGGATGAGTCTTTGACACCAAGTCAGCCTGCTTCAGCTCCCCATGTGGGAGCTGGGAGCCCAGCATTGGCTAAGGCAAGTCGGTACCAGGCTGGCCTGAGGGGGTGGCACACTGTCAAGCCCCCAAGCATTTTATAGGACTTGTTCATGCAGGTGTGGGCATGCTCAGTGGTTTGGGTACTTTTATGAAATTGCCAAGGAAGTCAATTATGATCCAATCCACCTTCTTCCTAAATTTTAACAAAATATTAACCATTTTCCACCTTAGCACTTCCATAAAGCTCTCCCCGGTTAGTCATAATTCAGGTCTTCATAAGGCCCTTATGAAGTGTTCCGCTAACTCTTCCTCCCTGGACATGCCTCATCAAGCTGTCAGAGGGATGTGTGATTCTGTGTTCACTGGCACTCCTCCCACCCCCAGATCCTTAGGACCACATTAGGTTTGCCATCCCCTCCCATCCCCCACTCATCTTGGAGGCAATTGGGGTAGCGGCTTCCAAAATGGTCATCAAATTCACAGGTTAAGCATCTTCCTTCTTCGTTCCTCAGTCTCCAAGCACCCTGCAAAGGGTATGACCTCTAAATCAGGCACAAGAGGGTGGAAAGCAAGGGCATTTTAAGAAAAGGGCATCCACATTCCAAATTGACCAGTTTCCTGCTGCTGCTTTCCTTGATTGTTCTGTTCTGACCACTCAGCAGGAAGAAAAGGAAAGAAGGAAGAGTATTTTCTCTGGAAGCCAAGGCTCAGTTCATGGCCTGCTCTCCTTTCTCTCCTCTGGAGATACCCTCTCTCCCAGTCAGGTCTGGAGCATCCCAAAAATGTGTATAAGTTCACGGCCAAACATTCTTTACCCTCAGGGGAATGAACCCCAGAAAACGAGCCAAATGCCCCTGAAGGGGATTGCAAGCACAGTCTCAAGTTGCTCGAGTCTGATGGCACGTGTTTAAACCATTCAATAACTTCTTCCTTGTATGTACGTGTCAAGTTCCTTCTAGTCTACATGGACACTTCAACTAGACACTTGACCCTATCTCTAGCTCTTACACTCTACTTCCACCTGCATGCTTCTGTCTTGAAGTCCTCAAAGTCCCTGGAGAAAGGTGATCTTTCTATTGTGGCCTCATGCCCACTCACTGTGGCCTTGGTGGGGGAGGTGGAGGGGGTGCCCTGGCCTCTGCTCTTAGGAATCCTCAGAAGCTCCTTCTCTAGAGTCTGGAAACAGGACTCTTACCCTGTTTCTGCCACTCATGGTCTGCCTCCAGCCTTCTGCCCAGCCACTCCCAGCCCTCCTGGCCAGGGGCCATCATCCAACCGAGGATCACAATGTCCCAACCCACAGCTCTGCCCCTCCTACTGCCATTTGTAACCGGGAGACATTTGAATAGCACAACACAAGGGTGTTTTATTTGAAATCTATTTACCTGGATGACAACTACCAGCCACACCTCAAATCGTTCCAGATCCTGGAATAAAGAAGTTGTTGTCACTATGTAAAGCACTCAGCTGCCACCTACTGTGCAGCTCCCAGCTTATCACAGGTGAGACCTTGGCAGGTATTTCTTTGAGAAGCAGTAGCTTGGATGGAAAAGGCCTTGAGGAAGGGTGGGGTGTGTGGGGGTGCTGAGTGGTGGCTCCATACCTTCTGTGGAAATATTTGAAGAGCTGGAAGATCCTGATTATAGTGATATAAGCATTATTCTAGGGTCATTAAACCGTGGCCTCACAGAAACCGCCAAGAGCAGGCTGTGATCTTAAGCTATCTGCTTCCTTCATGTTATAACATGGTGTAAATTGGGGAATATCTCGGTTTGCTACTGGTTGCAGCAATGGCAGCCCAGAGTCTTGTCTTCTGCTGCCACCTTGTGTTTGAGAGAAGCAAGTCTAAATTCATAGAGTTGCTCTGGCCATGAGAAACCAGCATTTTAGAGCTGGAGGTCTTAGAAATTCTCTAATTCAGCTCCCTCCAAATCACAGACAAGGAAA
>PVKM010039910.1:0-13608 GCA_004027735.1 Carollia perspicillata | reverse complement strand
CCTTATGGAGGCTAGAAAAGAACGGTATCAACCACAGGACTCAGTGCTTCACTGAAGCAAATGCATAATGAAGTCCTCAGGCATGAGGAGGTGGAGCTTCTGGCCCAGGTTCTTTACCTCCAAGACAACAACAATCAAAATATTTGTTGGAAAAGGAGAAACAGGAAGAGAATCGAGCTTGAAGAAGCTTAACCTAGAAGACCTTGCTGAGTGGAAATCTGAGAAAAGAAAAACCCAGTGAAGGCAGGAATATTGGAAAGAAAGAAGAGAGTGATAATATGGAGGTTAACCAAAGGAAATAGAACAGTTATAAACAACTCTAGGATGTCCGTCTTCCCCACTGGACTCAGGAGTTTGGGCAAAATGATGTGCATTATGGAGATGCTGATTTGAGGGGCTTATCCGTCCGAGTGCAAATGCCACTCATTAATTCACTTGAGCATTATTACTAAATACTGTAGTGTGTCACATATGGGCTAAGTACTAAGAAATGACAGAGAAAAAAAAACCCAAACCCAAAGATCCAATACCTGTTTTGAGGAGCAAATGCCCAAAACCAATTATTTTACTCTAAAGGAGACATCTCAAGTGCACTGCAGACATGGACAACAAAGGCACCTTTTCCGCCAATCCATAGAAAATTAGAAGGAGTTTTGTGACCTTATAATTCTGTGTATTTGGGGATGGGGAGTGTTCAGGGAGAAGAGACAGCAGGCGCACATGCAGAGAGGCAGGAATTGAGTCAGAAGCTACAAGTCACTCAGGATACACAGCAGAAGTGCCTGGAGAGTCAGCAAAATTGCTCCTGGACTGAGCAGTTGTTGCGTGGGTGCTCTCTTTACAATCACTCATAAAACACTGATGTCTATGTTTGATGCACTTTTCATATATGTTGCATGATGTTTTACATGTATATGCAGAATAAAAATCACACATATACATAATGCATTTTTGTAATTTTATAGCAACATTTTTCTATTCGAGAAAATTCTTCCCAGTTGAACAAACCATAGGCTTTACTTGTTTGTTTATACACACAAAGCCCAAATTAAGTTCACATAGAACTAAAGCTTAGCAAGGTACCATTATAAAGTCTTTTATATATTACAGATCATGAATGCTGTTTTCTACTTTCAGCTCAAGAGAAAACGTTCACTCCCCAAATCACAGAAGGGTAGTTAATGCCAACTGCCTGAGGGATTCATTTCGATACCACAGCGACTAAGAAGCTCGCCAGCGTGTAAAACTGTGTGTGCAGAAAAACCACCACGGGGCACTATCAACGTGGGTAATGTGGCATGGGAAAGACCCAGGTGGAAAAATCTGTCCCTGGACTCGATGGGCTAGAAAGCGATGATTAAAATAGTGCCTCCCACTTCTATTAACACGCCACAGCCAGCCCGCTCAAGTTTAACTGCCTCCTAGTCTCTCCTCCGCTACAGGGAAAATGAGCAAACCCAGGGCTCACGACCACAGAAACATGACCTGCATCCCTGAAACTTTTTTAGGTGAATTTTGTTGTGCTAACAGTTTTAACAAACCACCCTCATTATTAGAAAGCAGTGAAATGATCTTTTCCTCAATTCATTTAAGACTTACTGTTTTCCAGCTTCAAGATAGAGAGATCGTGTGATTTTTAAGGGGCCACTGGGGTCTCAATAAGGGCCCTAAAATCAAGGAGTCACGTATTCAGCCAATCACCATGCCATGCCGAGCATCAGTTTCATCCTCTATAAAATGAGCATGAGCATGCTTTTCCCACCAGTGACTCTCCGACCTTAGCCTGCATTACAGTCACCTGAGGACGTGTTAAAACACATTCACTGGACGCCATCCCTCACGGTTTCCGGTTCCGCGGGACTGGGACAGCCCTGGGACTCCGCACCTCTCATGAGCTCTCAGGTGATGCCGCTGCTGCTGCTGGTCCACAGGTGACGCTTGGACAAGCACTGATATATGTGTACTCATTCATAGGTTATTATGGTAAGGCTTCTCAGGTGAACATGATTGATAAAACCATACATTGCTTATATGTTACAGTATGTTGTATGAAGAATCCGTAACTGTCATTTCTTTATATATGGAACTGTCAAATAAAATATTATACCTATTAAATGCAAAAATGTACCATTAGGTAAATACATGTGCCATTAGGCAAAAATGTGCCATTAGGTAAATAATCTTTAATTCGATTTAACTGAAGAAAAACTATTGAATAACAAAAGCCATCAACTCCTAATAAGTGTGTTTAGCATAAAATTTTACCCTATACAAGTAAAAGTCTCTAATTATTTAGAAATTTAAGCAACAACTGAAGTAATTTTATCAACGTTTGCTGAAAATGCTATACTATAAAATCTCTACATCCTATTATTTCATAACACCTTAGAAAAGCAAAAGGAGGACACTTTTGGTTCTGTCTCACCTCTAAGCTCTTGCAACAACGGAAAGGGTGCTGGAGTCCCCAGAGACCTGTGGGGTGCCTGGATAGGTAAAAGAACAATGAACTAACAGACCCCCTTTATTTGCAAGGTACACAATGGCTCCCTTGGGAGATCACACTCCTAGGTCCCCCCACACACACACACACAATCCACAGTACGTCCACTGAAGGGTGGAGAAATGCGACCTCTCACCTTGTCAGTACTGATAAAGGTGCATCGACAGTCATTCAGAGTTTATTTTTGATATCTTCAATGACTGATGAGAGAACTGAGATAAGCAAGCTAAGGGAAGACTAAATTGTTTCCGATGTTTACTATTCAGCAGAAAGATGTTAATCCATCAGCCACAGACACACTGTGAGGGAGATGAGCCATGAAATGCAGTGCAAACTCAGGGAAGAATACAATTTAAAACTCGAGTCTTTTCCAGAATACCAATTTCTGTGCTCTGTTACTAAATTCCATTAGTTACCCAGTATAATAGCATGCTTCAGGTTCACACAATGTATAATCAGAGCAGCAATTACAGTCATAAGCATTTCACAGGGAAGATATTCATGGCTGGGTGTGGGGGGTGATTATGTGTACCTCGACATGTGGTATGTTCATTAGGTTGTTCAATCTCCATTTACCAGAAGTAGAAGACATTAATAAATTTTATTGACGGCTCAACTTCACTAAAATGCCCACTGTTGACTTTCTTAAATGGAGGGTTTTAATTTAAAGAGAAGCAAATGAAATAGACTCAGGTCTTAGTTCCATAACTTTATTTTACCTCGGAGGGAGTGAAAAATCTGGGTAGGGTACTTTTCAAAAAAAAATTCCTGTGCTCTCTCCCACTTGGTCTCTTGTTTCTTTTGTTCCCTCCCCTCTATTTCTGTCTTTTCCCCACAGTCTGCACTGAGTCTCAGACTAGGAACACCAATGGAACGGCATAGGTAGGCCATCATTACCAACCACGGCAGAGAAAAGAGAAAGGTGGCACGAGTGGACTTCGTTAAATAAATCTAGGGTGAGTACAGTGCAAATTTCATCGAACGAGGAGGCAGAAAACTCAGCCTGTCCCTTGGAACTGTGACTTGGAATCTGTGTACTATGTAGCAAGTTTCTACAGGCGTCTGCCTTGTGCGTTCGTCTGTCAAACAGAGATGCAGGTGCCAAGACACCCTCCTCGTTGGGCTGCTGCTAAACCCACTGAAATATTAAACCAGGACCTCCCCTTAGAAAACAGAGAGCACTGCATACACATTCTTTAGGCTTGTGATACTTCCCATCCCGAGTGACAGGGGAAGGATCACAGTAGAAAAGCCAAAAATGGTTAGGTAAAGAACCAAACCACCTGAATGGCCCAGGTGATGGGCTATGTTCCCATGACTACATTTCCCTTTTCGGGCAAATGTGAAGGGATGTTGCCGCTGTAATTAAACTGTCCAATCAGATGACTTAAATTTAACCACAGGAGAGGGGAAATTTTCAAAAGAGGACCTAGAAGTGAGAGACTTGAAGCAATAGCAGAGACACTAGCCTGCTGGCTGTGCTGTTTATTGCCCACGAAAAGGGAAGGCCTCTCTGAGCTAAGGGTCTCAGTCCTACAGCGACAAAGCACTGAATTACGGCAGCCACCTGACTGAGCTTGGAAGAGGAACTCCAGCTCCAGATGAAAAGCAGCCCTGCAGACACTTTCAATGCAGCCTTGGGAGACCACGAGCAGGTGAGACCCATTCAAACTGTAAGATAATAAATATTTATGGCTTAAAGCCACTAGGTTTGTGCTAACTTGCTACACAGCCATAGATAACTTACACACTATCCCCACTGTTTCAAGTGCTAACCCATTTAATCAGAAAGGAATGCGAATGAATTTACCCATCTCCACACTCTAACCCGGGATACAAAGGACTGCAATGCTGTTATCTTTCCCACACATACCCAACATGAAACAATGATTGTAACCGAATCATAGAATATTGGAACTGAAAAATATTTCACACGAGGAAACCCAGGCCCAGAGAAAATCGATCAACTGCCCACGATCACTGAGACTGTATCTGGGATGGAAAAAGAATCCATTTACCCCCAGACCTGTTTTTCCCCGAAAAAATTATTTTCCACTATTGATAAAATATCGGGAGTACTAACTGAGTAACACAAATGGAAGAAGGAACACTTATATCTTTGTTCATGTACAAGAAAAGCTACCAAGACAGAGAACATAACACTGGCTTTAAAAGGCTGTGTCTCCACAAGGCAATGTAAATTATATTGGCAGATACCTAGTTAACTTTTTTCTTTGTAGATAATTAGAAAGATAGTTCAGCCTATGGTTATGCAACGGCCAATTTTTCCTCCTTCTTACTTCCTCTTCCCCAGCTCCCTGAGAAATTTTTATACATTCATCTAAGAATAAAAGCCGCTCAGATTGGAAGTTAACGCAGCTAAGCATAAAATTACATCCATAGCACCAAAGCTTTGTTAAGACATAAAATTAATAAAACTTAATTGTAATAGTGTTTATGTTGATAATCTGATGTGTTTATAACCAGGTGCCTCTATGACTGTGGGGAACACACGTCACACAGCTTCCAACGTTCTCAAGTACATCACACCTGAAAGTATCTTCTTGCAATTTTTTTAAATGATGAATGAAACACAAGTGGAATTTAAAATGTTACCAGTTGGCTCTACTCTAAATGTATTTGGTTGACATAAAAAAACTGAGTAAAAAGGCTTCATAATCACCATGGCAAATCTATACATACTCCAAGGAGGAATAATATCAAGGGCATATTGGATCTTATAACAAATGTTTTGTTCTCCTAGTTCTCAGTCCTTATTTATGAACAGGCATCTTATGGAGGGAGTCACTGCATTTTTATGAACAAATAACAATGTTGCACTTGTTAAGGTTTCAGAGGTGTGTTGTTTTCATTTTAACGATGATGATAAAGATCGCATTGTCACTGCTTTCTATTACGTCTGTCCTCAGCAGAAGTCCTTGTTCCGTGCTAATCAGATTAACTAGAAACAGGATCCATCATTTGGCAAATAGTTTCTCAAAGGCTAAAAACTATCTTTGGGTGAGCAGAGAATCCAATCTCCATAAAAATGCTCTTAAACAGAATTATGGAAATTCTATAAGTTAAACAGGCAAACAAGCTGTCTCCACTTGAAAAGACCAGATGATTTAAACTCAGCCAGATGTCCCCTTTCAATCATCTGCAATATGATCTCTGACTACACTGACTCCGCTACGGCTGAACGGCCAGCCACGCTTTTATACCTGGCACTCCGAGCTGCCGCTCGTTCCTCAATCTTAACGCAATATTCAACCACGCCATTTGTCCACTCACCTGACTTAAACTCGTTCGCTTCTCTAGACCAGTGGCTCTTAAAGTGTGGTCCCTCCACCAGGAACATCAGCATTGGTATCACATAGGAACATATGAGAAATGCATATTCTCAGGTCCTGTCCTAGACCCACTAAATCAGTATCTCTAATGGGACCCAGAAATCTATTTTCATTAAGACGGAGTTATTTATACATAACCTGAAGTTTGAGAACCTGTGTCCTAGTATCACGGGAGACAGCCGCCGCCCATGAAGAAGATGAATTCACCAGGGCTAGAATTTGTTGTAGGGCATTCTATAGGACATTGGAAACGCTGCCTGGATCCATTTAAGAAATAACTGAACCAGAGTCCTAAAAGCAATGTGAGAACTGGTAATAAGGCTGTTGGAGAAAAAGTCTTTTTCAGACTACTGTGTTTGTAGTAGCACCGATATCACTGTAAATTGAAGCAACTATTTCCACATGGGGCCCGAGAGGATAGACAAAGTCAAGGAGAGGTTCTAAAGATTCCTGGCCTATTTCCAAATGTTCTCATTTGACCCTGTGGATGAGACATCTGGGCTGGCAACTGATGTATTTCTTTCACTCTTTAATCACACGATCATGACATGTCTGGTGACTTCAAAATTTTTAGAGGTATACGAAAGTGTCATTTATCCTTTCTTTCCCTAATAGCCACTTAGTAATGTCCATTCAGGTAGTCTCATGTTTCTCCTTCATCTATTGACTCCAATGTATTTCATGAATTTTTTGGCCTAAAGGTTTGCATTTTCTTCTGCCAACCTACTCCCTGTGTTCTAGCAAACACAGGATTTTTAAAAAGATTTAATAAATTTTCACTGCTTCATCAAAAACATTCTAAGTCTTTTTTTTAACCTGTGCTTCATGGAAATGAAAGAACACACTTTTGAATGACCAATGGGCCAAACAAGAAACTAAAAGGGAAATTACAAAATATCTTGAGACCAAAAATAAAAAATAAAAGAAAAAGAACTCAGAAAGAAAGAAAGAATATACCAGAACTTATGAGATACAGCAAAAGCAGCAATCCCAGGACTTTGTTTTAACATTTTACTTATTTATTTTTAGAGAGAAGGGAAGAGAAGAACCGAGAGAGAGAGAGAAACATCAAAATTGGTTACCTCTTGTATGCACCCCAGCCAGGGACAGAACCCGCAACCCAGGCAAGTGCCCTGACCAGAAATCAAATCACTCACCCTGTTTTGTGGGAAGACACCCAACTAACTGAGCCGCACTGGTCAGAGCATGACCCCAGGATTTTGATGAACTTTTAATCTCACTTGAAATTGTGAATATGCAAGGAATTAACCTAGCTTCCACAATGAGATATTTTAAGTTGACAGCTGTGCATGAATGTCTTTCTTTTCAAAGAAGACTTGCTTCTTAAGGTCATTTTTGGTGGCAAGACAATGGGAATCCTATTGTGCTTTTCCAATGCCAATTTGTAGGTATAAGTACCGGTTATGTCTCCGGGGAATAAGGTACTTAATGAATTTTCCTGAAAAGAACATACATTGAGTCAGTCAAAAATCATCCCCAATGCCTTATGTTCTATAAACTCACCGAAGTAAAATTCTTTTGATCCAACTGTTGATCAGCCTCAACACATAATGCAAACACACAAAATGAGTATACATCAGGAACTATAAATGATTCAAATCATTCATTAAATCTAGGGCCGACTTCCAGTTACTCAGGAAACTTTCATAAAGCTCCTGTAAGAAACTACTGATGTCTACCTGTATTCCTGCTGGTCCCCTCTACTGTGCCTACTTCCATTCTAACAATTGGCATCTGTGCCCTTTAACTACCAGGAGCCACTGCACCCAGATTCACAGAGAATAAGCAGTACCCGGGAGGCTAGTTCCCCTCAGGAAGCTCAGAGCTCATAACCAGCGCCGGAGCATGAAAGCCCAGTAACCTTGCCTTGGGGCAGAACAAACTCCCAGGCTGAGGCTAGCACTTAACCTCAAAGCTCTTTGGCTTCTTTCCCTTCACTGTCCTGTGTCCCCCATTCTCTTGCTGCTGTCTCCTGGAACCCCTTCTTTAATAAATCTCTGCATACAACTATTTGCATTTGGGTTTGTTTAGAGAACATGATTCAGAACAGCTACCACTCTCAAATAATCAACTTAGAAAATCATATTAAACGTAAAAGTATCCTGGATCACACACATACTACTTTTTAAAAAATCACCTTTTTATATTAATTATTTTCTCTGGCTTTTCATACATTTCTGTATATTATTTTGAATTTTTTAATAAATTTTCTCTGAAAACAGCTTTAAGTATTATCATATAGCCAACAGATAAACAGTCTTTGAGGCTGTGAGTTCTCAGTCACTGTTCACGGTATTTCATCCTTAATCAGGTTTTAAAATATTTTTATCTGCCCTGTCAGGTGTGGCTCAGCTGGTTGGGCATCTTCCTTCAAGGCAAAGGTTCCCAGTTCGATTCCCAGTCAGGGCACATGCCTGGGCTGCTGGTTTGGTCCCCGGTCAGGAAGCATGTGAGAGGCCACCAGGTGATGTTTCTCTCTCACCTTGATGTTTCTCTCCCTCCCCTCCCCTCTCTCTAAAATAAGTAAATGAAATATTTAAAAAATAAATAAAATATTTTTCCCATTTCCCGGGAAATAGACATATGAGTGTATGTTATCTACTCTACAGAGCAAAGAGTTGTCTCCAAGCCTTTGTCACATTGTAATCTGAGAAACAGTGCATGACTTTAAAGAAGGAATATTTCTTACTGATTAAAAAAATTAATAGTTATAAACATCATCAGCTTAACTAATTCCCACACAGGAGTTTATTTTTGTCATATTTAGAGCTAAAAAGAAAATATGTTTATCCCCACTGTATATTAGGTCACTTTCTTTCTGCTGAAGATTTATTTCATTTTCAACCACCCACTCTGGCTTCCCTTCTTAACAAAATTTTTCTTGAAAAGTTACTCCCAGATAAAATTGTCATTGGCAGAATGCACGACACGATCGCTTTGCATCCTCTCCTCTTTCCTTCAAATCAAGATATTCTCAGGTTTAATGCCTCTTTTGCACAAATAGTTAGGAAAAAATAATTGTATTAGGGTTTTTCCCCAAGGGCAAAACAGTCCTAAGGACCAGTCATTAGTTTCCGTGGCCACTCGAATATTGCCTTCCTGGAATGTGAGATATCCACTTGTTCCAGATTGTCTCCTCAGAGATTCACATGTTTGATCAGTATCATCGTTCTCCTTTTGAAGTGAGTCGTAGATGCTGTTCCAGGAAGGACCCACACTTTTCAAAAGGGACCCACTGTGACTTTTGTTCTTTCATTTCACAATTTTCATGTTATGATGAATTACTTTATTCTCCAGAGTCTAGAACAACTGAATTTCATAATCTTTTATGAAGACTAAATTTTGACCAAGGTCACTATCCCTGGGTATATAACTTTTCTAAGTAAATAATTCATGAATTCTTAATGTAGGCTTTGAACACCCAGAAGACAGATCACTTGTCATTATTACACAATATATTTCTTCTTGCTTAGATAAAAGTAAACTCTAAAAATAAATCTTCCTCAGAATTACTTCCCCTGTAGTATTAAGAAAGTAAATACCCCAGACAAAAATTTTAAAAACTTTATAGCACAGACCCTGGGCTAGTGTTTAGTGAAAATATTCTACTTTGATTGTCCATAAAGTTTGTGTGATTTTTCTTGTTGCTTTCCTTAATGTCTGCGCAACTTATTCCCTAATCACTCCTAGCACTCGAATAACTCATTTGTCTCCTCTTAGGTACCATACTGAAAACCTATTGTGTTTCACAACCTAGGATATTTAGGTTTTCAATTTTAAGTCAGTGGAACCACATCTGCTCTATGTGGGTCAGTCAAAATTAAGTACAGAAATCTCCATGTACCAAAATGGGTACTATTCTGCCTATGATTATGGAATTAAATTAACCTGAGTCTTAAGCACTGTATGTCTTTTGGCATTAATTTTTTTAGTACAAAAGCAATCTTTGAGAAATTGCATAGATTTAAGCCCTTTCTCTTTACCTCTTTTGGTATTTTTTGATGAAATGATCAGTGGTTCTCAAAGGATGGCCCCCGCCCTGCAGTATCAGCATCACTTGGGAACTCGACAGAGACACACATTCCCGGGCCCCACCCCAGACCTGCCGAACTGGAACCTCCGAGGGGCGAGATCTGGCAACCTGCGTTATAACAAACCCTCCGAGAGGTTCTCCTGCAATCTCAAATGGAGAAGCACCGGAGCAGGCATTAAGAGACTGGTAACAAACAGCACGTTGACATTTGTTCCTAACAATTTCCTTAGTTATAAACGTTCAAGTTCTTAATAACTCCCTAACTTATAAACACTCGTGTTAAAGCACATAGAAAAAGTATATCTTCTTATTTAAAGAAAATGCTTGATGTTTATGATGTTTAGATGCTATTTTTTAAACAAAATGTGTGTACAACTGAAAATCAAAATGGCAGGGGTTTGAGGGGGTGGCAAGTAAGCCTGATGGAGTCTCACTTTATATCATACCCATTCCATAAGTCTAATTTTAAAGTTAAGAAGAAAACACAGAATGAAGAGGCTCTTTGTTATACACACGCATTCTCAAATGCTTTTAAAAACATTTCCTGATGGAATCATTATTCAACCAGTTAAAGAGCACGGAAACCTAAGGTGGTAACTGTCACTGTTACATGTGGTGATTACTGTATGATAATGGAATCCACTCTTTTCTCTCTGCATAGCTGAGTGGATTTGTGCAGCGCAGCAGGAACAAGGCTGTGCAGACTGTGAGGCAGGGGTGGTGGCTTCCTCTCCACCAGAACCTGCACCTTGCCTTACTCAGTACAGAAAATTGCTAGAAAATGACTACGCCTAATGATGAGCCACAGTGCACAGGACTCCTTCCATTTATGGAGGCTCATATGACTAATTCTCCCAAATGAAACATGATTGAAAGAGATGAGAGTCATTTCCAAGTCTTTTTCTTTCCTCTCTTCCTCTACTCAGTAATCAAGAAGACCATAAAAAACATTGCAACCACGAGATTGGACAGAGCCTAGGTCTCTAATCACCGAGTAGAAGAAAGCTATCTTCAGACCACAAACACCCTCACTGGACTCTTAAGTGAATGAAAAATAATTGTTGATTCATTGAAATTCTAGAGGTTATCTTTTATAATAGGATACTTTAGTTAATATAGGGCTTATATGCCTTTTTTTAAAAAGGACAAATTCTACAATCATATATCATAAAACATCACAGGCATATTGTAATGGCTAAATATATGTGTCAACTTGACCGGGCCACAGTGCACCCAAGGTAACTGGACAAACATTTTTTCCGTGTCTATGAGGGTGTGTTTGGATGAGATTAGCATTTGAGTCCATAGACTGAGAAAAGCAGATTATCCTCCCCAATGTGGGTAGGCATCATTCAATCCACTGTAGATCTGAACAGAATAAGGAGGAAAAGGAAGAATTGTTACTCTGTCTGACTGTTTGAGCTGAGGCACCAGTCTTCTCCTGCGCTCATACCATTGACTCCTGTGGTTCTCAGGCCTTCAGGCTTGGACAGCCGATTGTGAGACTTCTTAGCCTCCATACCTGAATAAGCCAATTTGTTATAATAAATCAATCTCTCTCTGTCTCTCTCTCTCTTTCCCTCTCTGAATAATTCTAACACATACATGAAACGTTAAAAATAGGGGGGGGGGGACTTAAGTGAAGAACTAAGTTGTATGATAGTAAAACTGAGACCCCTGGAATGTTGTGGAGACAAACACCCCAGATAACCCAACTCATCCGACTTAACCCACTTCCTTCCCTTGCTAGGCAACATCTCATCGAACTTAGAGCAGGACTTCTCTAAGTGTCTTGATTATTACAGTTTCAAAGTCAGTCATGAAATCACATAGTGTGAGTTCTCCAGCTTTGTTCTTCCTTTTAACATTGCATTCCCTAGTCTCAGTTCTTTGCATTTCCATATATGTATTTTAAAACTGTGTGGATATCTTTGACAAAGGTTTCTGGGAATTTAATTGAAACCGAATTGATTCTATTGTTCGGTTGGGAAGAACTGAGATCTTCCCCAAATTGAATTCATCCATGAGTAAAAAAATACCACCCAATTTATTTAGGTCCTCTTTGACTCCTTTCATCAGTGCTTTGTAGTTTTCACATGCAGATCCGCGATAGATTTTGTTAGACTTACTCTTAAGTAATTCCATGTTTGGTGTGACTATAAGTGGTATTTTTTAAAGTTGAAAATTCTAATTGTTGGTTGCTGGAATACAGAGAAGGAATTGACTTTCATACATTAACCTTGTATCCTGTGATCTTGCTGGACTCCCTTATTTGTTCCAAGTGGATGTGTTTTTGTAGATTCTTTGGGGTTCCCTACCTAAAATATATCATCTGCGAGTAAAAACAGTTTTATTTCTTCATTTCATTTGCCTATTTTTTATTTACTTATTTTTATTTTTAACTCACTGATTCTCTTCCTCTTCAGCTGAACCGTGTCTGGTACTTGGTCTGCAGCCCGTTCCAACCCCCACGTTCTTCACTATCAGAGTATTGACCTTCCTCCTGTTCTATCCAACCTCGTTGTCACATTCCCCCATCTTACTTAGCTCCTCTCATTTCAGCTTTTCAAATGCCCGGAATTTCCAGTTCCCACTGGCAATGCTTCCAGCAATAACCCAAGTGTTCTGCTGTACTTTTTTCCTTTCCAGACACGATTACCAAACTGCAATTATTCACTCATCTCTTTGACCACAGAATGGCAAATTGAATGTAAACAATAAGAGTTCTTCATAGTAGAAGCTCAAACACTAATTGCACAGTCTTCCTGAAAATGCCACCAGTGGAACTTTGTCGTCTGTCATGGAAGTGTACGCACTCCATCAGGACCAGCTGGAAGAACCGAGTATAGTCTCCTTCTCAACTTCACAGCAAATAAACTAAGTACCTCGATCCATTATGTACCCAGTGTGACTGAACTAATAGAAATGTCCATAAAAACCAACCTAAGAAATGAAAAAGAAAAGCCCACCTGAAGTGCACCTTACACACACCATCTAGCTCCAGATGGATTTCCCCTTCATTTTTCCACTTCTGCCTTCTCGTTGGTTTCAGTCCTGCCATCAGAACTCGTGTCCCTGGCTTCTCATGGCTTCCCCACTAGTTAGCAAGCATAATTAGAATAAGGCACCTATTCTTCCAAAGCTCCCTTGCTGCAAATTTCTAGATATTTTTAGACAATGTACTGTATGGCTTTTTCCCTCTATACACTCAAGAATTTTAATTATACTAAGTGCTTGCTCTGACATTCTTGCTTTTTTTTTTTACAAAGAGCAAAATCCAGAGCTAAAACATGTTTGTTTCTCTTAATCAGTATATTCTTAATCCTTTCCTGTTTATAGCTTTACAGAAGAACCCTTTGGGAGCTGCTTTGCTGCTTAACATCTAAGCCAAGGCTATCTAGAGAGCACGGGCTATTTATTTCCATAGTTTCTATATTTAGCACTTGGATTTGTTTATAGTCCCCCCACCCCCAAACACTTTAAAATTCCCTTTTCTCTAGCAGTTTCGTATCCTCCATCTATCTCTCCAGCAAGCAAAATTTCTACCTAACTATGCTTTTTCTTCTTGAGTTCTCTTCCAGGGGACTCCCGTCCTACCTCTTTGATTTCTTTCTGGAAAGGAAGGAAATTTCCCTTTGGAACTCGAAGAAGCCTCCAGGGACACAACTCCTGCCACTGCTCCTTTCTTTGGGGGAAGGAAC
>PVKM010039909.1:0-13576 GCA_004027735.1 Carollia perspicillata | reverse complement strand
TCGCCCCCCCATGACTCCGCCCCCCGCACGCCTCGTCCATGCGAGCGCAGGGCGGGGCGGGGGAGACAGGGAGGGGAAGCAACTCCCCCAGTGCAGAGCACGGAGGGGACGCAGTTCTGGTTCCGTTCCCATTTGGAACGGCCATTTCCTCTCTGTGGTTGAGGCTGCTCCGTGCAATGGTGCCTTCGAGCTGTGAAGACAGCCCTTTCGTTTGGAGGTGAGGGAACATGGCATTACCATTTTGCAGATGAGAAAGCCATGCCAGAGAAAACGGGAGTCACCCGAGGCAGCGACCAAACCGTATCCGGGTCCCAAAGGCGACATCTGTGCTCGCAGAAGTGGCGACTGAGCGGTGGAAAGCCAGGCGTACACGCCGAACTGACGGCAGCAGATTCAGAGCCCTCGGCCGAGTGGAACCACCGCCCGGGGAGACAAACGGGCGATGAGCAGGAGCCCTCGTCACAGGAGTAGCGACTCCGAATCTCATTCGCCCCGTGGTGTTATTCTTCTGCGTGTCGAGCCGATGGCTTCCCCATGTCTGTGCTTGAGTCTCATCATCTCAAAATGTTCATTTGGGAAGTAATTAAAAGTTCTGATGAGGAAAAAAACGCAATGCCTAATGCTTTAAAAACTGTCAGAGTTTCTCTTCAAAATGTCACAGAAGTTTGCAGTGTCGATCGCTTGGAAAAAGAGGACGGGTGGACGCTTAATGTTGGCACTGGTCATTATCTGGTGGCCCGAGTTACAGGGCGAGGGGATGAAAATCACCAGCTATCGGAGACCCAAGTGTTCCACCCACAGCACCCCAGTTCACCCCACTAACACCCCGCCCCCACCAACAGCACTACAGCTGTCGGCTCACACGCCCCAGGTGCCAGAACGGACCTCCACTTGCTCCCCTGTCCACTCGTGGCTGCAGCAGAGGACAGGCAGCCAGCCAAGCGTGAGAGCCAGGAACACGCAGGCGCAGAAAGCGTGAAGTCCCTTCCGCCCAGAAACGGAGTTGGCTGCATGTGTATTGGGGACGCTCTGAGCACAGGAAACCCACTTATATTTGGACAATAACATTTCTGTCACCCCTTGTACTTTATAATTAATGAGCTTAACATCATTTCTAAGCAGCTTAGTAAAATTAAGAATGTGCACTGCGTCCTCATTTTGTTCAATATGATCCAAATCTGGAGGCATGAGCCTCGAGAGCCTAGGGTTTCACAGCACTGTGTCCCCAAGATTCCAAAGGCGGAAGTTAGACATAAATGCAGAGGACATTGCTCTTCTCCAGTGCGCTGCCATCCCGGTGGGCACCCCTACTCTGCAGCCTCCGAGACCCACCCAGCCCCCCCCTGCAAACTCAGGGTCTGCTGAGCGAACCTCAGCTCACCAGGAGAGGTTTGCATGGGGCCAAAGCCTGAGACGCACCGCCATCGTCACTAATCGGTGCCAAAGTCTCATCTGCAGACAGTGTTGGGAGCCTTGGCTCGCACTTCTATGAAGTCCACTGGGGACTGAGTGGTCATCCTGCCCAGGCTGCCCTTTCCGCCACCGCAGGGACGCAGTGGCTCTGTGGGGCGGCGGGACTGTCCTCCTCAGGTCTGGCTCCAGCTCCTTTGTGAGGGGCAGCGTGGGAGCCCTGTGCCATCAAAGCTGAACCTCCATTCTCCTCTGCTGTCTCAGGGGAAGGACAAATCCATGTGTCCCCTTGTCCGATAGGACATGCCCTTGACCTCCCTTGCTACCCTGCTCTCCAGTGCCTGCCGTCCTCTCTCCAGGCCACATGCCTGCCTTGGCGGTTCTCGGACGTGACACTCAGTCCCATCTCAGCACCCCACCACGACTCCTTCCTGCCGGGCTGCTCCCGGTTCCCGCCCTCCGCAGTGTACCCACGAACTGCCTGTCGGGGCGAGCACCTTCCCCAAACCCAGGCTGGGCAGGAGCCATGCCACCTAGAGGGTGGGAGCCACACAGGCTCAGACTTCAGCGTCGACTCTCCAGGGAGACGTGAACGTGGCCGGGCTGGCGCGGAGCTGTGAGTCCAGGCGGATGCAAGGCTATGTGTGAGGCCCTGAGGAGTGCCCTGTGGACAGAGGCCCGGAGCTCCGGGAGGGTCAGACCTGGGTCCCCAGCCCGTGGTTCCATTCTCTCCGGCCGACCCTGCTTTGTGGAGAGACTCCGGCCCTGCCTTGCTCCCTGGAAGGATGATTCCCAGGACACCTGCCATGGGCGCTGGGCCATCCGCCTCCTCTCCTGGGTGGCCTCTCCTGGGTGGCCCCAGGTGCGGATGCTTCCCGTCCGCCTTGGCCCTCTAAGCGACACGCCGCCTGCTGCTTTTGGAGTCGGGCCCTTAAACAGGGACTGAGTTAATGCAGCTCCATGTGGGTGAGACGCCCGCATCTGTCGGGCTTGGACAACAGGGGTGCACTTGCTGGAAAAGGCTCCCAGCGAGTGAAAAAATGCCTCTCGGCGCAGGGAAAGTGCTGACGGATACGGTGCAGATTCAGGGCGTCAGGGGGCGTTTATGTGGCCAGTCCACTAAATACGTGTAAATGTGTCCGTGCCGAGGACAAGGGCATGCCGCTGACAGCGCATCTGAAGTCACACGGGAATCCTCTGTAAGGAGAATATCTTCTGATAAGGAAGTAGACACTTAGCCTGCAAAACTCAGAAAAACTAGAAAAGCATAAAGAAAAAATACAAGGCCAAATACTTCACTACAGATTAATAGCCATTATTAACATGTTTATTCTCTTCCAATCTCCTCTGTGCAAATGCACACTTATCTTAATGACACTGATGCTGACACATCTGTGAAGTGCGTGTTGTCACGGATGTTTCGTATGGTCACGAGAAAGCACCGTGATGGCTGTTTAAGAGATCAGTCTGAGATAAAAGGACTTGCTTATTTTGTTTGGGTAGGTTTACTAAGGGTATGATGACTCAACTTTAAATGCTCGTATCAGTTTGAGATGCACACGGAGAAATATCTAGGGGTCACACAACAAGGCAGAGTCGCTGCCTTGGGGGAAAACCACAGTGAACAAGTGGGAAGCTAACACGTGGACCAGAATGTGTTACCAGCACACCAAATTCAGTCATACTCAGGCTTTAAAACATAATGTCTCACTCTATCATGTCTGTGTCTTAGATTCAACCCTCACGAAGTCTGAAGTCAGTCTCTGATTCCCTAACTGGCTCCACTGAACTACTGCATTTGCATCAATACTTCACTCTTGTAAGGACCGCAGGTTTTAATTGAGGTTAATCGGACGAAAATAAACTCCACACCATCAGTGGCTGCATGCCCTCCACGTTTGCCTCCGTGAAGCATCTCCAGGCCCTGCGTCTTGGCTTGCGTGTGTCCACAGGACTGAGTGTCCTTGAGCTGCTCCTCCAGGGAGCCCAGGAAGTCATATCCCGTCACCAGCTTCTCCTGGGCCTCCAGGACGCGGCAGCCCTTTCCTACCTGCTGCCAGGCTGGGCACCTGTCGCCTGTTTTCAGCTGGTTCCTCATTGGCCTGGGAGTGCTCGCCACATGCCCAGGCCCTGCCAGCTGACCAGCTCTGTGCTGAGTGCTGAGTGCCACCTCCCAAAGCCACAGCACTGGCGGCCTCCCTCCCCACCTGCCACACGCAGCCCATGGACTTGGGATGCTCCCCAATGAACACAAGCCCAAGGGGCTTCCCTGGCACCTTCCCTGGGCCAAGGAGACTCAGCCTGTGGTCTCCACTGCCTGTTCTTCATCACTTTTCAGTGACAGGCCAGAGCCCCAAAGTCGGCACAGGTGCGGCACACATACCTCAGCTGCGGAGCTCGCACCTGCGGAGCCGGAGCTGTAAGGAGGGAGGGGGCAAAATGAGGAGGAAAAGGAACGTACCCAGCAACACCTCCCTGCAGCTGTGCGGGTGGCTTGTCAGGTGCCAGCCCAGACAGCAGCTGCCGTCCTGTGTGCACGACTAAGGCTCCCAGGTGAGTGACCCCCAGGCTCTGGGGCTGAGGGACGGACGCGTCTGTATGTTCACCAGGACATGCTTGCGCGTCGGGACAGCTGGCAGGGCCGCTGAGCCTCCTGCTGGACATTTTTAACCCTCCCATGAGAAGGAAGCAGTGCTTCTCCTTTCAAAGGTGGCAAAGACTGGATGCAGTGACCTGCCCCGTAAGTGTGTGTGGGAAAGGCCCTGGGCTGGCACCGAAGCTGGTCCAGGAAAACCCTCTGCTGTCTGGCCTGGCGCTTCTTGTTCCCTACAAGCACTTACCTGCCAAAAAGTGCACTGTCCCGTAATATTTTGAGAGTAAGCACTTGTCTTTTTCTGTGGAAAATTAGGCAATAATGACTAGATGTCCTATGTTGAGTGGAAAGAAAACAACAGAGTTCTTTGGAATAAAAAAGAAAGCAGATACCTATAAGAAAAATCAGTAATTACATATAAAAACTCAGGTTTATTCCATGAGTGTAGGGACTCATCTGCCTTCTTTCTGCAATAATTCCAGCACTTACTAAAATATATTACGAGGTATATAGGTGCATGTTAGTAAAGATCTAATTCAAATACCGGAGAAGTAAATACAATTCTCTCAATAAGATACATGAATGTTTGACAATATTATGTTCCACAGTTATTGTGAAGCATTTTATTACTTTTTTAATTAAAATGAATAAAATCCAACCTAGAAAGTGCATGTAACAATCTTGTCATTTTCAAATCTAATATAGTAAGCGAAAGGCTAATTCTTCCATACTTTCAGTAAATTCTTTGCCCACCGAGTTCCACAAACACTTCATTACTGATCTTTTCCAAGTGGGGCTTCTAGTTGCAGAGTTCCGACCTCGGGCTGGGTGGCGTCCCACCCTGAGGGCATGTTGGAGGGCAGTCCCCAGTCCCGTCTGGTCAGGCCCCCCTCCATGGGTTTTGAGCCTGCTGACAGGGCAGGAGGAGCCGGACTCTGCAGTGGACAATCACGAGGGGCTTCTACAAGTAACCCTTCAAGTAAACTCAGGAGATCGACAGCCGACCACTTAGAACTCTGCAGAGGGACTCAGAGACACGCCTCTTGGTTCCCATGGAAATAGCCCTGTGGTTGGGTGGTTGGGTGGTTGGTTTTTGCCAGGCTGTCCTACTGCCCATTTCTGCCCCACCACACAGGACAGGGGATCAGAATCTTACTCACCGTTTTCACAGCAGTGGGGCCGGTGCCTTTGCCCGTGAGGTTCAGCAAGCCGACCCAACTGCCCTCAGCCAAGCCCTGCCCTGTTGACGCTTCGGTCTCTGCCCGAGCACGACAGGTGGACACCTAAGAGGCGGAGCAGGATGGAGAAAATCCTGGCACCAGCAGGACGAAAACACAGATTCCTTAGGACCGACTCTCTCCCCAGGGGCCCTCCTGGAGACCCAGAGTGTCCCCTGCCAGCACTGCCTGCCAGCCACGAGTCTGTTCTCAGCGATCGCCACAACGTACAAAGGGACTCCAAATGAGACATGCATCCACACACTCCTCACACTTAATCGACACGAGCTTTCTCAGCCCAACTGGCACACACTCCCGAAACCTCCCCGAGGGAAGCAGAGCGACTAGCTGAGCAGGTCGAGCGGTCACCTGCTTATGCGCCCCATATTTCTCGTGGCGTGTGCGTGACACTGCACGGTAATGGAAGGAGCAGCTTTGACCCCGAGAGCCCTTCCTCGGGGAGACCTTGGGGGTGAACTAGAGGAGTGAGGGGTGGCAGTCAGAGAGCAGCGCCCAGGACACCAGTTAGTAAGTCACCGTAATGACGTCAGAGAGTGGCAGACGCCGTGGGGAACGTGAAACAGGGCGACGGCACGGTGATGGGCGTGCTCTGCCGCACGGCAAGGGCAGCCCTTGCCCTGCTGAGGACGGAGGACGGAGCTAAAATGCAAGGTCACAGCCAGGAAGAGGCGAAGGTCCCAGGCAGAACCCTCAGGCGGGGACGCGAGTGTCACCAGGACAGGGATTTGGTGTGTTTGGGGACACGCAGGCTGGGGGCTGAGTCTGTGGGAAAGTGTGAGGCAGTGCTGGTGAACTTGGGAAGGCGGGACCAGAGCACTCCAGGCCCTGGGATCTCACTGGAAGAGTGGCAGGAGGAGCGTGGCTCCCTGGGAGCTCCCCAGCGGATGAAGGATGGGGTTTTGCTGTAAAGGCATCAGGGTGCCGAGTGCCAGTGGGACTGCTTGGGGCATGGTAGAGGCGGTGGCCAGGACAGCTCTCACCTGGACACCTGGACAGAGGGGCCCTTGAACTGCCCTCAGGTGGGAGGGAGAGGAGACAACACGTCGGGGGGCCTAGGCTGACAGACACTGTGACAGAGGCCATGGATGGGTGAGGAGGAGGGGGTGGGGGGGAGGATGCCTGTGTCTCCAGGGGCCACAGCACTGATGTGTGCAGAGACCCTATCGCTTCCGCTGAAGGATGGGGAGCTGGCCCAACCCTGGTGGCCACACCTTTCTCTGTACCTGGGAGCAGAACAGCTCGCAGGTGAGGGATGCTCCCGGGACTGGGACGGGCTTTTCCTAAAACTCGGCCCCGGAGCTTCCTGCCGGTATACGGCACCCACCCGGCCCTCCCGTGGAGGAGGCTGTTTGTCAGACAGACGAACACTCCCCGAGCTCCCCGGTCTTGGAGATTAAACACACCTGAGTAACGTAAGATAAATACACACATTAAGCCACAGTAAAAGCCACCCAACTTGTTAGAGAAAGTAATTGAAAACCGATAGTTCTCGTAAAGAACATACCCATGAGAACTCACACTAAATGGTTTTGGAGAGAAAGTTAATGGAAATGTTTTTTCACAGGTGTGAGTTTTCAGGAACACTCGCAGGCCACCTGGAAAGGTGACCCATGGTCATTTCTCCAGTGACAGAAGGAGAAGCGTGGAATGATCAGGCAATCTCCCTGCCTTCGTCTATCCGTATCCTGCGGGAAGACACGCGGGATTCAGGAGAGCGGAGTACTAGCACTTTTCGGAAGTTAAGTTATATTCCACAGCCAGGATACGAAGTGCTTCAGACCAGCGAGGGCGGGTGATGTGGGGCCCCCCCTGCCCTGGAGCACCGGCCGGTGCCGCCGTGGGATGTGGTGCTGGACCTGCCGCCACTGCCTGCACAGGAAGCCCAGAATGAGCACTGCTGTCCCCACGCCGGGGCACACTGAGCCTCACACAGGGCATTGTGGTTCTAAAATCTTTGCCATTTCCGAGGCACAGCTGTTTCAGTAGCAACCTCACGTCCCTCTTTGCATGTCATTTCTGCCAGGTGGTAGAGTGGCGGAACATTTTAAATGGGGACTGAGGATCGAGGAAGCTTTAAGGGAATTTTGGTTTTACTGCTATGTATCTATTCTCTCCTGACAGCTACGACATCTCAGTACAGGCATGCTCCTTGTTCCTTCCATGAACCTTTGGGAGCACGTGGGAAATGTTCCCAAATGCACAGATGGCCAGTGCCTTAAAGTTGTAGTGAAAAAAAGAGCCAGTTGAAAACAATCTTCTGATCCTGAAAAAGGGATTCACACCAACTGTCCTCCCTCGCTACGTGAAGACAGAGACAGGTGGTCTGTGCAAAGTCCCACGGGACGTCACAGGACTGCCGGGCGAAGAGGGTCTGGGCACAGCTCATGTAGCTGGAGGGGCAGGTGTGGAGGGGTAGGCGCACATCTGCAGCAACCCCTGGGTCTCCACCAGCAGCACCACTGCTGTGAGCCCCATGCAGTCACGCAGTTGTGAGGCCCCTCCAGCTGATTCCTTCGTACTTTTCACTTGTCGGGACAAACAGTCGGTTCACAGCCTCTTCCCTTCAGAGCGCACACTGACTAGAGTTCTGGGCTTTTCCGTGAGTGGCTCTGTGGTGTGTAGACAGCCTGCCACACCTCCCTGCCTGTCAGCTGGCCAGAGACGCTGCAGAGCTCAGCCACCTGGTCAAGCAGCAGGGAGCAGAGAAGAACTCTGTAGTGTCGCCCTGGGTGCCCTCGCTGGGAGCGCCTGTTGCAAAGATCAACACCCGCCCTCCTTTCCAGGTTCACAGTGAGGAACCCAGTTCTAACTCATCCAGTTTAATTAGCTCGCCTGATTTTAACCACCAATAAAAACTAGCGATGTATCTTCTATGAATTTTTTAAAGCTCTATAAGCAAAACTGAAACTCCTTTATGACTAAATCATAGGAAGAAAAGACTATTTCTGACTGTGCAGACCTGAAAAATGGTAATATTCGAAGGAGATCTGAAAAAGTCAAACAAATCATTGCATCAGAATAATGTGAAGGTATAGCAAGACTTGACCCGAACCTGTTATGCAGTTTCTTTCCCCAAAAGTGGCTCACAATCGCCCCAAATATTGAACAGAAAAAGAAAATGTCCACATTCGCCAAAGGATCCGGCACTCTCCATTTTCCTTTGCTGAGCAAGATAGTATCTGTAACAAAAACTCCTCCTGTCATTCCGTTTTCATGCAGATGGCTGAGGAACATTCTGCATGGTCAGTTTTTCTTACAAGTCTCTTTACACCTGGCAATGGGTTGCATAAGCGTCCCTTTGTTCCAAATTCTTCCTGAATGTCACATTTATAAATCCAGGAGACACTGCTTCATTCTGAGAGGCAGAGGCTAAGTCGTGATTTAGGCTCAGTTCACACAGTCACGGGATAAGACCCCTGGTGGCCGCTTCCTCCCCCTGCAGCCATGGCGGGGTCCAAGCCCAACCCCTCCTGCGATTTCTCACTTCTCCGCATAGACAGCTCTGTGGCAGCCGCGTCAGCTCACACAGAGAGCGTCATCACAGTGTGTGCAGTGACTCAATCCATCACTGCGACTCAATGGCTGGTTATGGAAAAGCGTTAAGAGCAAAATCCTATCTACGATCTTATAACTGGAAGTAGCTCCTTGCAGGTAAGCATGAAGATTTTTTTGTTGCAGATCACGAAAGAAATGCTTTTAGCTGAGACCCAAGTAGGTCAACTGGGCCAAGGTCAACCCTACCATGTTTCACAGTCTCAGAGCACTGTTTTGAGCCAGTGATGCCAACTCACCCCCTTTGACAGACAGCCAACTGAAGTTCAGAACTTCCACTCACCCAGAGCCACAGGCAGGAGGGTCAAAGGTCAATGTCAGGATATCTCAGTCAAAATAACTGAGGTCGAAAGGATAAGATGTTTTAAACATGTTTAATTCCAGAGAGTAGGGTGCTGCATATTGATTATTTGCATTATGTAAAATGAGATTTTTATAGGAAATTTTTAATTTCAAAACTTTTTTCATCCAGTTGGTTTTCTGCATGTCATATAGCATAGTCCTCACTTGCAGGTTTTCGGAGCAGGAGGCTGGGCTAACTGTCTGGCAGCACTAAGGACCGCTGCAGCATGAGCGGTAAGATGCCGCCTGGACCCGGTGAGCGGGAAGGGAAGGGAAGGGAAAGCGGGAAGGTGTAAATCTTGCTGCCACACTTGTCTTGGGCCGATAATTGGCCCTGAGATTTCAGGTCTGGGAAAACTGCATCTTCAAGAAAACTGTTGTGACTCACTTAAAAGCACATGAAAGAATTATATTGAGTGTGTGAGGACTTTTAAGATATGTATTTTCTAATAACGGGATTTTCATAATCACTCGGGCAATTTACCTCACCTAAGACTTGCTCTCTTGCTTCCACCTTATAACACCGAGCACATCTGTCCCCAGGACTGTTAGGAAGACAAGCCAACCTGATCTATGCAAGGCGCCCGGCATGTGCCTTTCTCAAAGCTGACTCGTGGGGTACAGAGCTGCCGCCTTCCTCACTATCATCCTATTCAAAATGTCGCCCCTTTCTGCAGCCCTCGTGTGTCTAGATCTAGATGCTTAACTCTTCGCCGCCACCGTGAGTCGCTGTTTCTCTCCGTCTCTGCACCCCAGCAACCCTGATGCGCTTTCCGCCCAGTGAACAATCCACACTCAGCCCCGTGTCAGGAGCTTCTTGGAAGCACGGTCCCCAAGGTCTTCTCTCAGCTGCTTACGTCACGTCGCTCAAAACTCAGCCCAGGCATCTGCTGCACAGGCCCTCAGTCTCAAGTTACCCCCTCCCCTCGCCACTCCATTGTCCCGCTCCCCACTGCCCGCCTGTTTCCTTGAATCTTAGAGTACACCACAGCGTGAGCTCTAGGGAGCTCCCTTTGTCATTCCCCACCGCATCCTTAACGGCTAGGACTCACAAGTCCTGTAAGGCGCAGGACTTGTGCGTTCTGTAAGGCGCACTGTTACAGGACACAAGCCCTCCAAATAACCCATCGTGGTCAGTGCTTTTCCTTGGTACACACACATTCTTGTCCTTTGTGTTTATTTTGTTTTGGTAAGTGAAAGAAGCTCTCACTCTACACATTCATTCAGTGGACCAGCTTTAGTTCCTCTCTTTTTGTTCAGTGTGACGTAAATTATAGGACAAAATTCAATAACCGTTTGATTAATAATTTACTGATAAAATATCATGATACTTAAGATTAAATTTATGGTAGTTGGCAGGGCAAATGTTGATAAAGTATTATACAGAGTATAGGCTCATGTATACATCTGCTACTAAATTATCTTAAAAGTAACTTTGGAAAAACATAATGGTAAAGGAAACTCTCAAAACAACATTAAAAATCACCTAAAAAAATATTTACGGAGAGTATTATGTACGTGTCTCATTTCTCTTCTCCTGAAGATGAACTAATCTACGTGGCAGTAAATATCATTTAAGTCACTTCTGGTGCCACTGATTAGAGATTATTTATAAGGCAGCTATTTAAGGGCGGTAATTGAAAAGCTGGTTGGATTTGTCACTTTGTCCTCCAGGTAATAGCACTGTCTGAGCGCGCGGGGCAGGCTGAGATAGGATTGCTCTTTCTCCTTCCCTTTGGGTATTAATGGGGTCTGGACTATCTATTCCAGTATTTCTTCTGCAACTTTGTGTGGACGGAGAGTGCAGACAAGGAGATAAAGTTTAAAGAATGTGTCCGTGAATGCCCAATTATTGTGTCTGATGGAACAGATTGATAATCACGTGGCACATTATTCTTACTTAAATAAGAGGCCATTACAGTTTTCTTTAGACACGATACTGTATAGCCATATTCATCTGTCATGAAAACACCCAAGTAAACATGAATAGAAATGACTTTTTGTTTACTTCCAGGAGTGGTGTGCCAAACCCTTCCCTTCGATATTTATTTATTGCGCATGTTACGCTCTCTGTAATTAGAAAGTGCACTGGACTCAGTCCTCAAGAAGCCGCAATCATTTACCTGTGAGGCGACTTGGAATCCCATTATTTCGGCACATGTGCAATGCTCTCTCGTGGTGTTTAATTTGAACTGTTCCAGTCTTTACGGCGCATTTTAAGTAACTTTGGTCTGTATCTAGAATTTAGCAGTAATTTGGGAAAAAACAAATTTACCCACTGCCTATTATGAACCAGATATCTCCAGGCATTTTTTCCAGGCTACCTAATTTGAGTTTTAAGAAACGTCAATCATGTGGCTATCATTATCACCATTTTACAAGGGAAGGAAACTCATTAGAGAGACCAAGAAATTGGGTCTGTACCGTTTAGCCAGTGAACACCGTAGGGATCGCATTTGGCCCTGTCTGTGTCCTTCCAGAGTCAGAACCAGGGCCGTGCACTCATGAGCCCGCGACAAACAGGAGGAAAGACGAAGGGACCCACGCCAAGTGCTTTAGGAGCGAGAGGAGATGGCGCACGGCACTTGGGCCGTTCCCACTGAGAGAGGCTGGGTCCCGTGGCCGCCACTGCAGGGGGCTCGGACCGGGAAGCGTGATCCTGGGATGGAGCGCCCCTGACCCCGGGGTGAAGTGAACCCTGACCCTGGGGTGGCCGTCCTTCGTGAGAATAAGAAAACAGGTGTCAAAGTGCACTCCCTCACCCCTGCAGCACACGCACAGAGACGTCCGCGAAGCCAACACCAGCCCTGGAAGCCATCCCACAAATTTTGTTTCGCAAAAAAGTAAACCCCTACCTTGTTTCCCCAAACGGGGGCGCAGATGGAACAACAACGGCACCACATCGGCATCACAGGTGGGCGGTGGGCACGCAGGTTCCGCCGTCTCTTCTTCCTGCCCTGTCACCCGAGTCCTGCAGCACAAAACCCACAAAGTCGGTCTCCAGGGTCAATGTGCCTGCCTCCCTCTTCTGTTCCCAACGGTGCGACGTGGGGGCTTTTGGGGGGACACCGTCCGTGCAGCCGCAGTCACCCCCACCGGGCGCTGTGCACTGAGCACTTCCCACTCAGGCCCTCGTCCCCTGTGGACACGTCCTCACGCTGACCCTGACCTGGGCCCATGCGGGCCAGGTGTCGCGAAGTCGTCCTGTGATTAGGACAGCTTTGATGGGGCGCTTCATGCTGTGACAGTGAAGTCCACTAAGAACTCTGCATTTCTACACGGTAGGGGGGTGACTCTAGCTGCGGTCCGAGCAGGGTCAGTGACACCACCACGTGGAGCACATGGCAGGGCGAAGGTGACACGTTCCAGTGGACAGGCTCTGATGCCAGCCCTGGCCCCACCCCGGGCAGCCACACGGCCAGACGTGAGGCCCCAGGCCCTGCTGGGTCTCGAGTCCCTTACCTCTGTGGCCAGGGGACAGTCCCCTCTGACCTGAGGCCTCTGCCAGGGTCCTCATGGGCGCCGCTGTTTCCAGGAGCCGAGGCCTTCGTATGCTGCTTTGTTCAGATGGACATGTCCGCACTCCTGCCTCCTCGCCTGCTCCGGTCGGACCGGCGGCGGAGGGACCGACGGACGGAGGGCCATGCCTGTCCACCCGCCGGTCCACAGAGAAGGCGCTCGCCCTACTGTGCCCAGGCGTGGGCAGATTTTCAGGACTTCTTCCACTAGCGATTTTCTTGGTGTTATTCTTTGAATCTCGTGCAGGAAAATTCATTTTGAATCGTCTGTTGGTGTGGTTTTGCCGTGTGGGCGAGCGTCTCACAGGGAGACCCGGATGCGCGGGCCGAACGCCCCTGTTCCATGAAGTGGGAGACCTTTCCACCGGAAGTGTCGTGCACAAAGGCCCTTTCCACCGGAAGTGTCGTGCACAAAGGGCCCTTTCCACCGAAAGTGCCATGCACAAAAAAAAAAAAGACCTTTCTACCAGAAGTGTGCAGAAAGACTATTCTACGGGAAGTGGGAGACAGACATTTTCACCAACGGTGTTAAGAAGGTAGAGCTTTTTACTGACAGTGTCGCGAGGGCAGAGCTTTTTACCGGAAGTATTGTGAAGGTACAGTTCTTACATGGCAGCGTCATAAAGGCATCGCAGTTGGACACAGGTGTGCCTTCCTTCCCGTGACCTGAGAGACTGTCTAAGCGGGGGATGTGGACCCGGTCACGGCAGCACCAGTGGGCATCTCCCTGCGCCGCGTCCTCGCCAGCCAAGAAATCATAACAGACCCCCCACCCTCCAGCCCTGAACCGAAGGTGGTGGACCCAAGGCGACCACGGGCCGGCAGCCGAGGTTGGCGGACCAGGACCGGCTGTCGGGGGCAGCGCCCTCTGCCGTGCGACGCCTGCAGAAGAGATACTCACTTCCCATTTCTTCATGTGGTGT
>PVKM010039908.1:0-13610 GCA_004027735.1 Carollia perspicillata | reverse complement strand
GTGGGGAGAAAATAGACAGGGAGAGGGCAAGAGTAGTGTGGGAAATGTAGAAGCTAAAGAACTTATGACACATGGACATGAACTAAATGGGGGGAGTGTGGGTGGGAGGGGGTGTGCAGGGTGGAGGGGAATGAAGGGGGGGAATGGGACAACTGTAATGTCATAATCAATAAAATATATTAAAAAAGAGAAAAAAGAAATGCTTCTAAAATAATTTCATGAGGCTACTATAAACTTTGGTAAGAAAAACCAGGCAAGGATAGCACGAGGATAGTAACTATAAGCCAGTCTTACTTATGAACACAGGTGCCAATCTTAAAAATGTATTTTAGTAAGCCAAATATTAAAAAATACTATGATCATGACTGAATGCAGTTGTAGTTTAACATTAAAAACCTAGGAGTGGATTTTGTCATATTAATAGTAATGTATTAAAGAAAAGGAATAATACGATCACATCAGTATACTTAGAAAAATAACTTTTAAAAATTTTACATCGATTTGTTATAAAACATCTGTAGAAATTAGTAATAAAAAGTATATTCCTTAACCTATTAAAAGGTATATACTAAACAACTGCAAACATTTATTGCAGCGCTGGTGTTAGAAGCATTCATTTTAAAGTGAGATACAAAGTTAAAAGCACTATAATACCAATTCCATAGACTCATACTAAGGGTCATTGCCAAAGCAAAAAAATAGTTAAAAGGTTAGTGGCATTTAGGGACATATCAATATAAATATGAAGGTCTGTACATAAAGTATCCAGCCACCCACTATGAAAAATAGAGACATATATTGAAGAAGATACAAGATACAAGAAATATTGTACAGAGGACAATGACATCTCAGTCCCCTTCAAAGTAGGTACCTTGGGACCTCATACAGTTCTCCCAATTGCCATCAGTTGCTTTGTGGTATTTTCCTGAATTTCATGGACAGTCTGACACCTCTTTTCTTTCATAGGTGATTTTTGTTTTGGGAAAAGCCAGAAGTCTCTGGGTACCAAATGTGGGCTGTAGGGGGAACTGAATCACCTTATGTTTCACCAAAAACTCTGCACCAGATGTGATGCATGAGTGGACACATTGTTGTGATGAAGCTGCCAATCACTAGTTGCCCACAGCTGCAGCCTTCTGAATCATCTGAATAGTTTATGCGGAGGAATGTTCAAGCCTGAAGCAAAAGTGACACAGATTTATTGCTCTGCTCACTCAGTCATTTTGAATGTGATGGCCACATGGTACACAGGCTCACTCGGTGGCATCTACTGCCCCCACTGACTAGTACAGTGGAGTTGTCATTGTTCATGCATGTGCACTCCAGTCCACTCTCCTTCGCTGCCAGGTTACATTGATGTCGCACAAACCGTTCTCGTTATAGTAACAATGGCTGGACTTTTTCTGAACAGACCTGGTATACCTACATGTATCAGTGTAAATGTATATTCATTGGCCTTGAAATTTCTTCACAAAAATAACAATAAGTGGAAAAGCAGGTTGTAGAATGGTAGGAATAGGTGACATCACCAAAATGGTGACTTTGGACTTCGTCCTCCAACAAAGACCAGTGATTAGACACCCATGAACAAAAACAAATGTGGAGGAACTCTGGAGTACACTTAAGAAAGTTTAGCAACAAGGTGGAACAAAAACCATGAGAATAACTGTACAAAAAGAGAAAGAAGATGGCTTCGTGTTGTCAGCAACCTCCCATCTCCTTGATCAGCACCAGGAGGGTGCTTCCCAGATAAAGGAGTTCCCTTCACCAGGAAAGGAAGGACTGGGTGAGTGCCCAGCTTCTCTAGTCTTTTGGGGTCCCACACTATGACCCTGCTTCAATCTCACCGCAGACTGACAAAGCTGAGGTGCATAGAGATGGTATGAACAAGAAAGAAAAACAGGGGCTACCAACTGTAGCTGTGTGGTGGGAACAATCAGGGCTCACAGTGACCTGTTCTACAGATAAGCCGAGCAGCTTTCACTGCTGGAGAAGGAACCAGCTGCCAGCACAGCAGCCACATACCCCCTGCAGATTTCACCAGCTTCTGCCCCACAGGGTCACATTTGTTGATAACAGATGCCTGAGTTCCTCCCTGTCTCCATTTCTCCCACTGGAGCTTGGGAACTGCACTTGCAGTTAGCTCAGGCCTCTGTGGCTGTGTGAGTACAAGATACCAGCTTATGACTGACCTACTGCTGTGCATGTGCTTATGGCTGCACCTCTAGCTGTATGCCACTGAACTGACACCTGTCACCAGCCTCTACTGCAGTGTGAACACCTTGGGGGAGATCGTGTAGCCACAGGAGAGCATCCTGACAACCAGGGCCTCTGCAGATGTTTATGGCCATGATTGAGCTCTGTCTTCTGTCACTCATTTGTACTATCATACTCACCTGTGGTTAACCTTTCTAGCTGCACACCTGCACACCCCAGCCCAATTCCTGTCACCAGCCTCAACTGCAGTGCACATGCCCAGAGGGAGATTGCACAGTCATGGGAAAGCATACTGACAGCCAGGGTCCCTGCAGCTGTCAAGGAGCCCATAGTTGGCCCAGGCCCTTTCTGCCTGCCCTGGCCCTCACCACTATGAATGTGTCTGCATTCAGCCCCTGCCACTATACAGGCACTTGTACTCGGCCACCACAGCCAAGTGTGTGCATCCTACCAGCTCCGCCCACCACTGCTGACCACCCTGAACTTTAGCCATTGAACCTGGAGGCACTGCTAAGAACTCCAATAGCCCTTGTAGCCACTGTGAACATCTCACAGCTCTCACCAAGGACCACACACTTGTTGATGATGTAAACCCCAGGAGCTGGAGATGAAGAGTCATAATGCTGTCCCGCACCTGGTGCCACAACCTGCCCCTGTACTTGGTGCCCTGCACCACTAGACTCAGGGTCACACATGCCTTAGCATGCCCCTGCCTGCAAGTTAGAATCTTCCCTTCCTGAAGTCAGTCCATAAAGTCTGGAAAAGGTGGCTGCCTCTTCAAAGGTGCAGACACCTGTGCCTACAGGGATCACAAAGAATTAGGGAAACATGACTCCACCAAAGGAATACAGTAAAACTCCAGTAACTGGCCCTAAGGAATTGCCCAAAAAAAATTAAAAATAATTATTCTAAAGATGCTCAGAGAACTATGAAAGAATACAAATAAATAATTTAGTGATCTCAGGAAAACACTAGATGAACAAAATGAGAAGTTAAAAAATAGAAAATATAAAAAGAAGAACATATTCCAATGACTCATGGACGTGAACAATGGTGTGGGGATTGCCTGAGGGAGTGGGGGGTGCTGGAGGTGGGCGGAGGGAAAACGATTGGGAGAACCGTAATAGCATCATCAGTAAAATATAATTTAAAAAAGAGAAATTTTGGAGTTGAAGAATACAAGGACTAAACTAAAGAATTCAATGATTTCAATAGCAGACTTGACCACACAGAAGAATTAGTGAGCTAGAAGATAGGTCAACTGAGATTATCCAATTAGTAGAGCAAAAAGAAAAAAGATGAAAAGGAATAAAGAAGGTTTATATGATTTATGGGCTACCATAAAAAGAAATAATGAACACATTGCTGGCATCCCAGGAGAAGAGAAGAAGAAAGGGGAAAACATTTATTTAAAGAACAATGGTTGAGAGATTAAACCTGGGGAGAGATTTGGACATCCAATTTCTGACTTCGTGGAACTAGTAGATTATGCCATAATTTCAATCTAAAATGACCTCCGAGACATGTTTAAAAACTGTCTAAAATCAAAGGCAGAGAATATTAAAAGTAGGAAGAGAAAAAAATGTCTCTTAAAAAGGCTATACTAGTGGATTTGTGGCAAAGAACTTGCAATCAGAAGAGAATGGGATGATATAGTCAAACTGCTAAAAAAAATGAACTGTCAACAAAGAACACTTTACCTGACAAACTTGTCCTTCAGATAGTAAGGCCAGATAAAGACTTTCCCTAATAAAAGCTGAGGGAATTCATCACTAAACCTGCCTTACAAGAAATGCTGAAAGGCATGCTTCGAGCTGAAACAAAAGGAGGCTAATTAGTAGCAAGAAAACATATGAAAATATGAACCACACTGTTAACAATAACCATATAGTTATAACAATTATAACTATAGTTAACAATAACTATGGTATTGTTACAACTGTAGTTAACAATAACCATGACATTGTTAACTATATATATAAAGTTATAAATAATTATAACTTTTAGTTATAAGAGAAATAAGTTCTGGGTATCTAATGCGTAGACTTATGATTATAGTTAACAATTCCATATTATACACTTCAAAGTTGCTAAGAGAATAGATCTTGAATGTTTTCAACACAAAAAAGAGATGGTACTTATGTGATGCGATGGAGGTGTTAGCTAATGCTACAGTAGTAATCATTTTGCAATATGTAATTTTGTTAAAAGAATAAATTGTATACCTTAAACTTATACAAAATTCTGTCAGTTATCTCTCAAGAAAGCTGGAAAAAAGAAGAGTAGGTACAGTATGATGCCATTTGTACAAAAGGCAAATATATATATATTATATATATAACAAAATTATATTCTACACACACACAAATTGGGATGAATACAAAAATAGCTAGGAGGAAAAGACCCAGAATTCAAGCTATTTGAATTCTACAAGAAGATGTTTGATTTCTGGTAGAGAATGCCTCCCAACTCTGCCATCTACAAGAATTTTTATCCTTACCTGTTCCTTTCAAGTCTTTTCTACATTCTGGTTAGAAACCTGCCTGCTCACCAGGGACAAGAAACTGGTAACTTCACAAGAAGACGGGATCAGTCTCACTAGTAATCAGGCAAATGTAAACCAAGACAGAATAATTTAATACCACAGACACATTCAAAATTTTTAATGCAAACACCTTAAGTATACCACTATTAAGTTACTTGAACCTAACTACTTAATAAGCATAACGTGTTAGGTATTTTTTTTTCATTTGGCAATGTGATGAACACTTTCCAGTCAATACATACAGATCTATTCCAAAGTGTGTACACCAATAATTTGTTGATGAACTTGGGTCCTTAGAAAACAAATTCCAAAAATGCAACTATTGCCCTCTCTCTGAAATATTAAAAGATAGATTTCTTTGTGGCATATGTTTTATTATATTCCGGAAACTTCTAACTCTTCTTTGAAGGACATAGGCTGGAATAGATGGTAAATTTCCGGTACTCTGGTTTTTCCACAGTACGTACCTGGGCACCTATTAGGTGCCTCTTCTACCTAGCTTTTCTTGTTAATTGACTAAGCTGGTGCTTCCACTCTGTTGATGGAACTTGAAATCCAGGAGTCCCTGCTGTTGAGTAAACCATTTATACTCACAGGAGATCATGTGAAGCTTTCCAACATGGCGTGGCCATGGTTCTGTTTCCACCTTGGTGTTGCTGACATGCCACTCCTCTTTCCTGTACTCTGGATTGTCTCTAAGGTCCAGGACCTTAATGTAAGGTCCATTAAGGTCTCTAAGACCTTAATGATGATAGCTACACATCAACATGGCCTCCTGACCTTACAATGCTGAAGCGACTGCAATACTCTGGAGGCGTAGCCTACGATGAACAGGCTCTGTTGGTATCTACTGACAGTTCTTAGACTCTTGTGTTAAATATTCCTTTGAGATTACCAGTTTAGGGATTGTGCATGATGATGTCCCTTTTTCATTCCTTTACATAAATGCATGCTCCCATTAGCTGTTCTGACTTCAATTATGACTTACATTCATAATTTATTGCCCTCTTTCCTATATCTAGTGGTCACCAAATACGTATCATAAAATTCATCTTTTACTGACATTTATTCTAAATTTCATGAGTGAGGAAAGATGGGCATTTATGGGTACCAGGCATAAGCACATATAGAAGATTTTGAGGCTGAGCATGTTGAATTTAATAATTAGATATTTTAGATGTATATTTGTAAATGTAAATGTTAGCACTCCTGGGTGCTGTTCCTACCTAAAAAATGACTTATTCCAGGCTTAATAGAAGTTGTGCTTCAGTTAGGTAAGATTTTCTTTAGATAGTAATAGAAATGATGCTTTTGTTAATCTGATTTCTAGTGAAACTGGAACAAAACAATTCAACCATGTACTTTTGCGCACTCTGAATGGGACCGAAGATAAGTGACTGGTTGCCCTTACAAGCTCACATCCATCACTCTATCTTGGAGCCAGATCATCCCTCAAAGAGAAGAGGACGCTGTTGCCGTGAGAAGGGGAAGAATGGGAAACACTGCATACACTGACAGCCCAGTGGTTCTTTCAGCAGAAGATAACTGCTAATTTTTTAAATAATTGACATTTTTTCAAATGTCCAGCAGTTTAAGATCCTTAACTCACCCAAACCATTCATTTCTGAAGTGATGGCTTCATTTACATGACTCTTACACCTGGGCAATATTAGGAAGTTATATTTTTATAAGAAAAAGAAATAGAATGCATTAGAATCAGAAAGAAAAATGTAAAACTATCTCTATTTGTAGATGATATATTATATCTAGAAAACACTGAAGACTCCAGTAAAAATCTGGTAGAACAAATGAACTGAGTGAAATTACAGAATACAAAATCAAAATGCAGAAATCAGTTGTTTTTATACACTAATAACAATTAGAAAGAGAAATTAAGAAAACAATCCCATTTACAATTGTATCTAAAAGAATAAAATACGTAGAAATAAATGTAACCAAGGAGGTGGAAGACTTATACATCAAAAAGTATAAGGTATTGAAGAAAAAAATTGAAGAAGACTCAAATAAATGGAACAATATTCTATGCTCACACATTGGAAGAATTAATTTTGTTAAAATGTCTGTACTACCCACAGCAATGTAATCCCTATCAAACTTTCAAAGGCATTTTTTTACAGAACTAGAGCAAACAGTCTTAAAATTTGTATGGAAGCACAAAAGATCCCAAATAGCCAAAGAAATGTTGAAAGAGAAGAACAAAGCTTAGGAATCACACTTTCTGATTTCAAATTATATTATAAAGAAATAGTAATTAAAACAGTATGGTATTGGCATACAAAGAAACACATAGATCAATGGAAGAGAATAGTGTGCCAAGAAATAAACCAACGCACATATGGTCAATTAATTTATGGCAAAGGAGCCAAAAATACACATTAGGGAAAGGACAGTCTCTTCAATAAATGGTGGTGGGAAAACTGGACAGACATATACAAGAATGAAACTGAACCCTTATCTTGCACTACACATAAAATCAACTCAAATTGATTAAGGACTTGAACATAGACCTGAATGCCCAGTCAGGGAATAGATGCACATCACAGATCAATGTCTAAGGTGTAATATCCTTTAACAGTATCAGGTAGCCCTTGCCTGTGTTATTCCTGCAATGCTTTCCTCCTCCCAGTGCCTGACATAGTAGACAACTATTTTCTAACATTTATATTATCTAACAACAAACCTTTATATTACAGCTTCTCAAACTTTAGAGAACATCAGACTCATTTGGATATCAATGTGGACAAAATGAAAATTCTTGGGACCTACTGCTAGATACCTTGATTTCAAGAATCCTGAGTTGGTGCAAGGGAATCTGCATTTATAACCAGCCCACTAAGCACTTCTGAAATGCAGTCATCCTTTATGCATTCGTGGGAGGTTTGTTCCAAGATGCCCACAGATACCAAAATCCACAGATGCTCAAGTCCCTTACATGAAATGGTATAGAACAATGCCTACAGTCAGCTCTCTTTATCCTCAAATTTCCAACTGTGGATTGAACACTGTTTTTTTTTTTTTAATCTGTGGCTGGTTAAATCCCACAGATGTGAAACTGTGTGTACAGAGGGCCAACTGTGATTGGTCTGAGGACCATGCTTTATGGAAGTCTTCTGCATTTAGGGACTGTTCTTTCACATAGTCATTAATGACAACACCAAATTTAACTATAGTTTTAAGACATTGAAAGTTTCCCTGCCAACTTTGTACATCAAGAAACCCATGGTAGCACTTAATCACTTTCAGTGACTCTTAGAAAAAGATCAAGTCTTGCTAAAGTTGGAGAGGAAAACTCATTTATTTGGCTGCAGGAAAGGATTTGCATATGGGTATTACTGTAGAGATAGGAACAAAATTGATTCCCAATTTGTCCTGAATCAAATCTACACATTATATGCATTTTCAGAAGATGTTCCAATGCAGATATGGTATGTCCTGGTAGAATGTACATTTCTGTAATTCCAAGCAGCTTCAATATGATTGGTACTTAGTCTCTTCAGTGGGCTGTAATAGAATATCAACAGTCATTTATTCCCTACAATTCTGGAGGCTAGGAAGTCTAAAGTCAAGGTGCTGGCCGATTGAGTGTCTGGTGAGAACATGCTTCCTCGTTCATAGGGCCATCTCTTAACTGTGTCCTCACATGGTGATGGGACAGGGATGCTTGCTCTCTGGGGTCTCTTTTGTAAAGTCACTAATCCCATGCAGGAGGACCCCAACCTAAGACCTAATCACCTTCCCAAGGCCCTGCCACAGTGGGGATTATGTTTCAACATGAATTTTGGGGGGGAGGGGACACAAACATTCAATCCCTAGTGGTAATACAGGGTAATGTCAAAATCCTAAATTTGTATTGGTTCATACAAGATTTTCCTGGTGCACTGCCACGTGACAGAAGCTGAACACAAAGGGTAGTAGAGCACAGGAAGGCCCAGAGGAATACTTGACCACTCGTGGTCCCATTCACCCCACATCCTCACTGTTGTCACAGCTTGGCCGCTGCTCTGTCTTGGAAGTGGCCCTTGCTTGGTTTTCCCCAATGCCTCTTAATGTTGTCCTTGTTGCTATAAAGCTCGTTGGCCTCAACCCTTCTGTTACCCTTTCCATCAAGCTGCTGTTATTTACTGCAATAAATGCTCACTTACCGTACCTATATTAACTGTCATATTTATTCATTAGGAATTCAGTCTTTTATTAGGGCTTTTGTTGTTAATATTCTGCTTATGAAGCTGCATAGGTGTAAGTGGTCTGTCGCTAATCCAGTTTTTCTTAAAAGCCCTGTTATTTTTTTTGCGTGTAATTATGTAGAATGTGAGGTTTTCTAGAATACATATATTGCATTACATCAAAAACATTCTTAAACAAAATGGAAATGATTTTTCTACATGCTGTTTCAAATCATTACATTCTTGTTTATTGTCATGAAGAGGAATGCTGAAGAGTAGACAGGTTTGGCTTTGAATTTGAAATCACGGGGCCTTGGTTTCTGCACCACATCAGGGGGTTTGGTTTCTGAGTGATACAGCTTCTTACAGTGGCAGAGTGCTGCTCAGTTTCTGACAAATGTGCAGTTAAAAACCCAAGAATCAAACCAGGAACTTGACAGAAAAAAAAAGTATGGAAAGCAAGAGGTAGATTTCTTCGGGGCATTCTAAAGTTGTGAGGCACCCATTAAAGATCTCAGGGGGTTTCTGGTGGCATCATGTGTAAGAATGAGGATTTTTGCCCCACTATTATTTTTTAAACCCCTTTAGCCAGTTTAAGTATACAGTCAGTAGCGTTAAATATATTCACATTGCTGTGAAACAGATCTACAGAACTTCTTCATCTGTATCCATTGCATAGCTCCCCTTTCCCCCAACCACTACTTTTTAAAAAAAAATCCTGATTGTTTGCCAATTGAGCAGGTGGTGACTGCATGCATATCTGAAATGACCTTTACTTGAGGAGTCATAAAAGATTCAGAGACCCAGGGTAATTCACTTTAACTGGGTTGGGAATCAATCCAGGAAAAGAGGGAACTATTTTTAATCCTAAGAGCAGAAATGTGGTCAGGATGCACTGTCAGAATTCCAGGTGTATCAGTTCATAATTCAGAGAGGGGAACTCTGATACCTGTTAAGCTGGCCTAAGGCCTTTCCTGGCAACTCCAGAGCATCTGCTGCTTCCTTCTGTTGTGTTCAGCGATGTCCTGGTCCAGCACACGGAACATTAACTTAGGACCAGGGTGCCCTGGCCGTGGCTTTCCTGTTAAACAGCATTGAGTAGGTAACGAGGTCGAACCCACACTGCAAAGCCCATGCACCAAAAACGGATTTCCCTCATCCTCAAGAAGTTCACTTTTTCTGAATCATTTCAGTGAATAATCACTTAGGGATATTTAGACGACCTTTTCCTTGACACATCATGCTGCTTTAGGCTTTGCTAAATGTCTAATCTGTATCATTATACCAGGGCACAACATCTGTTTGGTGTTCTCTGATGTGGGTTGCGCATATAATCCACTCCTTTCGTCACATGTGTCTCTGCCAGGTAACTTTAAACTTTCTTCCATCAGCCCCCAACCTCTACCTGAGTCCGAGCAGAGCTTACTCTTACTCCCCCTCCTTCCCTGCTCTGCTTGTTTCATTTAATGACACCATAAAAGGGGGGTCTTCTGACCTTCGTAGCCTAGAAGCTATTTGCAGAGACTGTAGAACCATTTTTCTAGCCATCAGAGATGATGCTAAATAACTTTAGAGCCTGCCTGATTCATATTTTATCAGTAAGGCCAACTTTTGCCTGTATACTTAAATCCCATTTCATGTTCTTTAGAAATAGCGATTTAATTAATGATTTTAGAATATAACAATTTTTAGAATAATGGGATCGCATAACTATAAAGCACTGGTCTATGTATAAGTGATTTTTCTTTCAAATGTGTAGCACTTCTCAAAAAGTAATTAATTAGAATTATATATATGGGATGATGGAAGCGTAATATAGAAAAATGCAACATGGAAAATGTTCGTTATTTTCTCCATGAAAACCACAGCTTCTCCCATATTTTTCTTTGAGTTGCGAGGTGTATTATCCATGTTATAATGCACACAAAACACCCAAACTATAAATCTAAAAGTCACTTTTAATGTCTTTACCTGGTCTATCTCCCAGTTGGTCTTGAGGCAGATTCTCGCCCTGAATTGTCCCTGCAATTCACTCCCATTGCCTGAATCCACACCTTCAACACCTCCCTGCCGGTCCATTTCATTACGCTGCTGATCCACGTGCCTGGCTCCAGTCCCTCTCTTCCACAATCTGTTGCTTTGTACAGTTGCTACAGTTACCTTTGTTCAGCGCAGGCAGGCACCCACTGAAAAATCTCTAATGTTTTCTACTGACTAGAGGATGAAGTCCAAACCCCTTGGCAGCACATCCAAGGTCTCTGGTAATGCACCTTGTCAGTCACATACAGTTTAGTCACACCAACAGACTCCTCACTCTCTGCCTCTGTCCCCTGGCGTAGATGGTTTTCTTTTCTTAAAAAAATTTTTTTAATTGTATTTTTTCCATTACCATTTAGTCCCCTTATGCCCACCTTCCCCCATAATCACCACACTGTCGTCCATGTCCCTGAGTTCTTTTTCCTTTTTTCTCAGTTCCTCCCCCTAACCTCCCCACCCTCAGCTGTCATCCTGCTCTGTTTCACTCAGTCACTCTCACATGCATCCTAAGAAGTAGGTGCTATTACAACCCCCCATTTTCATAGAGGCCCTGCTTCTAACTACGACACTGTGTACTATTGCAACCACTGTATGTGGGACCTAGGAGCCTGCTGTCTGCCATCACATGGCCTGGGTTTGAAACCTCCTCTGCCACTTATTTGCAGTGGGGCCATATAAGGTTTCCTTTCCCAGAATGTCCTGCGTGCTTCCTTCCTATTTCCCTCATACCCCTAAATGTAGTAAGTGTGAGGTCGATTCAGGGTTTGTGGGGGACCTGAGGCTTCCCCAGCCTTAGGGTCTAATGTAAGAAAAAGAGTACACAGATGTATTCTCATGGTTTTGTATAATGACAACAACAGAGACAGGGAGTTGCAAGGATTCCAGGCAAGTAAAGAAGTCTAGAGCTTCCACTTGGTAAATCTGCCTCTGATTTATTGCTCAGTGCCATCTACTGAACTATTGTTCATTCAAATTTCTCAGTCTGGCAGAGTGACTATGAGAGTACGGGCTCAATAAAGGTTTGTTGAATTAAAGAATAAAATCTTATTTGCCCTTAAGTTTGGCTCAAATGTCATCTCTTCTGTACACTCTGTCTTAATTTTCCCAGCTATTTGCTGTCTCTCCCTTTTTCCAGAGTGCTTTGTAGACACATTTAACACGGCACTTTCGGCTCTACCTGCGAACTGTTGTTTATCTGTGGACCTGTGGTCCTCAAACTTCAGCGTACAGCAGAATCAGCTTACAGGCCTTACTAACCTCACTCCCTGAGCTCTGGACCCAGTGGGCCTGGGGTGGGGTCAGAGGGTTTACCTTTGTAACAAGTCCCCAGGTGATGCTGATGGGCAACGTCTACAAGAACTATGCCCCGTTCATTCTAAGCATGTTCCTGGTTCATGGCAGGTGCTTAAATATACAGATTAAACTGAAAAAAAAATTAAGCCTTTACCTATTGAAAGGCATTTTTCCCCCCAACATGAGGCCATTGTGAATAAAGCTTTTTCGAACATTTGTGTACGAGCTGTTGTGTAAACGCAAGTTTTCAGTTTTCTGGAGTGAATGCTCAAGAGTGCAATGTCAATTACTCATAAAAGGCCATTTGGCCTTTATTTGAAAATAACCTATATTCCCATGTTTGGCATGCAGCTAAACACATAACAAACTTATCTTCTATTTAAAGAACTGGAAAAGAGGGTATCCATTTGAATAATCTTTTCATGTATAATGTAAGGAGTTGCCTTTATGCACATCTGCAGGCCCCCGGGGCTTGTGAGAAAGCCTGTCATGCCTGCAGCTGATGAAATGGTCCAGGGCAGCATTTCAGTCGGCGTTTCTGATCATCTGCTATAATAAACAGGCTGCTCCTTTAAAAATACAGACATTTTTCCTTTCTTTCATCTGTATACTTTATTCACAACATACAAACACACTGTTTTTTTTTAAATGCCTCTTAGTTTCCTTTCTTCCAAATCCTTTCAAATTAAACAAATATGGTCGTGCAGTTGATAATGAAATGTTTTTCCCCTAGCTATTAAAATCACCAAGCTTACAAGTGGAGCATTAGAGAAACAAGGCCGCATACACGCAAAAGTAAATGGAAATTCATAAATAGAACAGGAGCAGCAGCGGGCTACTTACTAAAGCCCGGGAGAGTGTGGGTCGAACACAATGCAGTGACCGTTGCTTTGCTAGACAGATGCTAATGGCTTAGTGGAGGCTTTGCCTGTGGCTGCGGGACTCGGAGGGCATGGGGGCAGCATCTAACTCCCCATCTCACGGCTTTCAGCAGATACGTTACTCACTCTGTGGGCTCAGTTGATAATAACTGGGTGAATATAAAACACTAACTAAGGTGACACCTGTCTTAATGCTTTTGAGTAAATTGTAAAAGAATGAATAAAAGGCCCACAGAATCCCTGAGAAGGGCCCATGTCTCAATGACAGGGCAGGGTAAAGGTTATCCATTTGGTTAAAATGATAAACTCTATGAGAAGAGTTATATTTATACATATATTTTGAAACCTTCGCCTGTGGATATGTTTATTGATTTTAGAGGAGGGGTGGAGAGAGAGAGAATGCGAGCGGGAATGAGAGAGAGCAAGAGAGAAATCAATGCGAGAGAGAAACAT
>PVKM010039907.1:0-13619 GCA_004027735.1 Carollia perspicillata | reverse complement strand
TTACGAAGAGATGCACAAAACCTGGAACTGCACTGGGAGGCTGTTTCTCACCTAACAGAAGGGCAAAAATCCAAGAGTCTGAGCACACAGTCTGGGAGAGGCCGTGGAAACATGCGTTCTTGCACACTGCTCCTGGGTGCACACAGGGAGCGGCATCTGTGGACGGCAACTAGGTGACATCTTTCAACATTAAAAATGAGTGGGTGTAGTTACGTCTTGACCCAGGGTCCCTATTCCTGAGAATGTATTCTATAGATATTCCTGCAAGCATGTTCGAGATGAAAAACAAACGTTACTATTCATTTTTGTTGTTTTTTTCTTGTAAAAGACAACATCATAAAAAACAATAGAGGCAGGAACTCAAGCGTTCATCACTGGGGCTGCTTCAGTAACCTCTAGTGCTTTCACAGAACAGAATTCTATGCTGCTATTTAGAACAAATGAGGTGCCTTCTCAATGCACATAAGAAAAGATCTCCAAAATGCATTATAAAGTGAAAAAAAAACAAAATCAAGGTGCAAAATAACACATACAGTTTGATTCCTTTTGTATATGTAGAATTGCTTACAATCGCCTAAAGAAACACTGCAAGGATTCGAGAGAAACTAATAAAAAAATCATACCTAAACAGGATGAAGAACACAGGAGCAGAAACAAGAGCGGAGGCACTGTGTATCTTCATGTCGTTTTCATTTCTTAATTATATAAATAAACTGCACCTAATTTTTAAAAGAAACCTAATTTTAAAAGTGACTGGTTGCATATCCCTGCTAAGTCTTCTCTTCTTCAGGCTAACCCTCTCTCGCTCATTCACTCTTTCCTCTTACATAACAATTTCCAAATCTTTCATCACCTTGCTCCCTCCTCCTGTAAACATTTCAACGTGCCTTTGAAAACATAGTGCCCCAAACCAAAAGCAGAACGAGGTGTAGCCGGGTTAGAGTAAAATGTGATTGTTGCTTCCCTCATTCTGTCTGGATAGTGCATCTCTACTAATGTAGTTAAGCTATTATTAGTTGGGGTTTTTTTTTACATAATATCAGGATCACATCCCATAACATGCCTGAGTTGTTTTCACATAAAATGTTAAGTCCAGTCTCTCCACAATCGGCCCCATCAACCCCAACCCTGCCCGCTTCCACCACTGATACCATCCGCATAACACTGATTGCCATGCACATATCTAAACTTAAGTATGAAGCAAAAACAAATAACCACTGTACTATCTTCGACTGTTAAGTAGCAGCTAGGAATGAGCAGCCAGAGGGGAAATAAAGCGAGGCCCTCACCATTGCAATCTAACCGAGAACTTAATGCAGGACGCTTGAGGCAAAAGGGAGACCTGTCTCACCAACTAACTCAGTAGATCTAAGCCCGATTTGATGAGATTGCCAGATGTCCTGAGCATGACCAGCAAAACAGCACAGGAGGAGGGGAGAGTCCTTGAGACAGTGCTGAGAAAAGGGGCTTCTGTAACAGCCTTACTAAGATTGCGGGGCGTTCTGAACATCACAAGTGGGAACTGCACAGGAGGAAGAGGGGGCCTCTGCTGGGAAAGGGGACCTCTGTAACAATTTCACTAAGACAAAGAGCCTTTACTAGTTGAGAAAGAAAGCCTTTTGCAAAGATTTAGGAGGGGAGAGAGAAGGAGGAATCTTGAAGCTGACTGAGGTATATGACCCCTGAACCCCAACAGTCAGCATACTTAGATTAGCTGGGTGCCCACTTGTAGCCTCGGCTCAAGAGTATAGAACAAAATTACTAACGCCTTTCCCCTATACATGGGGCATTCAGACTAGCTGGGTGCCTGCTTGCAGCTTTGTGCTCATGTGTTTCATAAATAAATTGCTGTCTTATTTCCATTATATGTGTCTGTCTCTTGCTTAAATTACTCTTCTGTGAGCAAGACAAGAACCGGGGCAAGGCAAGGAGTCTCTTGACTCAGGTGTCTCTCTCCTCCCTGTAACACAACAACAAATCTGTAAACCTAAAACTGTTCTAAGATAAGGGTTACTTAAAAAAATAACATCATATCCTTTAATAAAGTTTATCTTATAGAAAGTAACCTCTCCTTCCAACCCGGAAAATTGCTTTAAAATTAATTGCATTTTCTAATGTACGTGCTGCCCACTCATTTCCTAAATATAGCTTCTGTGTCTTTAGTTTAGTTTTTTATAACAAATATGAAAACATTTTATCCGTAACCTTTAACTTGGATGAAGCCTGGAGATTGTTTAAACTAATAAACACATTTTGCAGATATAGAAACTGAAGCCCAAGGCGGTAAATAACTTCCACATGCTCATACAACCACACTGCGACAAAGCAGAATTAGAACGCAGATGACCTGATTCCCAGGCAGGAGGTTTCCGGTCCTTTTAAAAGCAAGTGATTCAGTTGACAAAAATCCGTCCTAGGTCAAACTCAAAAGGGTCAAAAGAACAGACTGATCAGAACAGCATATTCAGTACGTGATTTTGGACTGTCCTGTCAGTGATAAAGCGGTTAAGTACTTTACCTTAAAAAAAGACAAATAAGACTAAATGAACAGAATTATCTAATAGTGTATTCAGATTGCCTATGATTACTAAAATACTAAGTAATGATAAATATTGTCACCTCCTTTCACATTCTCTAAATAAAATAGTATTTCAATTCTTAGTAGACATTTTTAGAAATATCCAACAACAGAAAGTTGTCCATTATTTAATTCCTGTTGGAATATTTCCCCATACAAAGATAGACTGGCAGATCTTAGAGGGAAGGACGTTTGAGAGGTTCTGGAAGAATTAGGCAAAGAACATATATGCATAGCCCATAGACACAGACAACAGTGTGGTGAAGGCTGGGGACGGAGAGGAGGAGCTGGGCGGAATTGAGCAAAGGTGGGGGAAATGAGAGAAATCCGTAATAGTGTCAATAATAAAAAAATTATAAATAGAACTTCCAGTCAGGATGGAGGTCTAGGCAATCACAGCCCACCTCGCCATACAACCACATCAAAATTACAACTAAACTACAAACCAAAGGTCATTTAGAACCATCAGAAATCAAGTTCAATGGAAATCTGACAACTATGGAACTAAAGAGAAACCACATCAATCCAAAAGGGTCGGATATGCAGAATGAGCAGGTCCTACATCCATGTGTGGTACATAAAAATTCAGGAGGGATATCTTGGGAGTGAGGGGTCCCAGCTCCACACCAGCCCAGGTTACCAGTGCCAGGAAGAGAAGCCCCCATAACTTCTGGCTGTAAAATCCAGCAGGATTGGAGTCAGTGAGAAAACGACTCCTGGACTCCTTGGCAGTTCCTCTTAAAGGGACCCTGCCCAACTTACTCAGATGTACTCCCTCTGAGCTCCAGCACCCTAGGGTAGTAGCTTGAAAGGTAGCATACAGGGAGGAACTGAAGTGTCTGGCATCAGGGCGAGAGCCAGGGGACAGCTCTCTCACAGACGGTAACGTGGACACAGGCCATTGTGCCTTTTCTGAGCCATCTCCCCATTGAGTCAGAGAACTGGCAGGCAGGAACCATATCTGAGATTTCATCAATTTGGCTTACACTATTTGCCCCACCCTGGCCTTTACCTGAGACTATTCCCCCACCCAACTTATGGGCCTACCCCCAGCCCCATACCCAGGCCTAGCACTAGCAACAGCCAGTTTTGGGATCACAGTTTGGCTCTGCCTGGTAAACTAACTCCTAGTCCAGCACAAGTAGCAGCCATCCTCAGATTGCTTTATAGCTCATGCTGGGTGGCCCTGGATAGAACACAAGTAGTGGCTGACCCTGACCTGAACCACCTGGGAAACCTCAGAGCCTACGCACCCAGTGGACAGCTACAGATCACATCGGAGGACCAACACCCTGCTCTGGCACAGCTAATTCTCCATGGAGGGTGGAGTCTGATGGTCAGTGACCACAGCCAATCCTTACAGTTGACTGGCCTGAGTAAATCCCCCCATAGACCTACCAACAGCTATCAAGGCCCAACTACAAGAAGAGGGTATACTCAGCTAATACAGGGGTGCACCTTGAGTATCCAGTTTGGGTGATAGGGGAGGCTGTGCCACTGAAGCCTACAGGCCACACTACCAAGGCAGGGAGGTATATGACTCTACCAAATACACAAAAACAAACCCAGGGAGACTACCAAAATGAGGAGACAAAGAAACATGGCCTAAATGAGAAAATAGATCAAAACTCCAGAAAAAGAAATAAACAAAATGGAGATGAGTCATCTATCAGATGCAGAATTCAAAACACTGGCTATAAGGATGCTCGAGGAAATCAGTGAGTACTTCAACAGCATAAAAAAAAGTCAGAAATGAAGGATATACTAATGGAAATGACCAATTTACAGGGAATCAACAGTAAAGTAGATGAAGCTAAGAATCAAATCAATGATATGGAACATACAAAAACAAAAACAACCAAGCAGAGCCACAAGAAGAAAAAAGAATAAAAAAAAAAAAAGGATAGTGTAAGAAGCCTCTGGGACAACTTCAAGAAGTCCAACATTCTCATCATATGAGGGCCAGAAGGAGAAGAGAAAGAGCAAGAAATTGAAAATCTATTTGAAAAAAATAGTGATAGAAAACTTCCCTGACTTGGTAAATGAAATAGATATACAAGTCTTGGAAGCACAGAGAATCCCAAACAAGATGGATATAAACAGGTCCACTCCAAGACACATCATAATTAAAATGCCAAAGTTGATAGATAAAAAGAGAATCTTAAAAGTAGCAAGAGAAAAGCAGTTAATTACCTACAGGAGAGTTCCAGTAAGCTGTCAACCAATTTCACAAAAGAAACTTTGCAACCTAGAAAGGATTGGCAAAAAATATTCGAAGTCATGAAAAGCAGGGACCTACAGCCAAGATTTCTCCACTCAGCAAAGCTATCATTTAGAATCAAAGTGCAGATAAAGAGCTTCCCAAACAAGAAAAAACTAAAGGAGTTCATCATCACCAAACCATTATTATATGAAATGTTAAATGAACTTATTTAAGGAAAAGAATATTAAAACTATGAATAATAAAATGGCAATAAATACATACTTACCAACAATTGAATCTAAAAAACAAAGTAAGCAAACAAAAAGAACAGAGACAGAATCATGGATATGGAGAGCATTTTGATGGTTATCAGATGGGAGGGGTTTGAGAGGAATTCATGAAGAGGTTCGGGGATTAAGAAGTATAAATTGGTGGTCACAGAATAGCCATGGGGACATAAAATACAACATAGGAAATGGAGTGAGTACCCAAAGAAGTTACACACATGAGCTGTGGACATGAACAAAGGTGAGGGGATTGTCTGAGGAAGTGGGGGTTGCTATGTGGGGGAGGGGAGAAGGGGGAAAGTGGGATAACTGTAGCACAATCAATAAAATATTTAAAATAAATAAATAATAAAGAACACTTAGACTATTTTAATATAAAAGAAATTAATTCCTCAAATGAAAGGTTGGTATAATCACAAATCAATTAATGTGATACTCCACATAATCAAAATAAGGATAAAAATCAGATGATCAAATCAACAGATACAGAAAAAGCATTTGACAAAATCCAGCATCCATTAACGATAAAAGCTCTCAGCAAAGTTAGAATAGAGGGAATATACCTCAACATAATAAAGGTCATAAGTGACAAAGCCACAGCTAATATTATACTCAACAGGGAAAACTATAGAGATTTCCCTTAAGATGGGGAATAAGACAGAGATGTCTGCTTTTACCACTGTTATTCAGCACAGAACTGGAAATCTCAGACAAGGCAGTCAAAGAAGAAGAAGAAATAAAAGGCAACTAGGAGATGAAACAAATAAAATCTTTAAAACGGTAATTCCAAAAGATTCCTGAATTTAAAAACTCTTGGATCTACATACCAAAGAGAAATGACATGAACTGGTCAACACTGGACATATCTTAAGCAAAATCATTGAACTTTAAAGATAAGGACAAGTATTGTTTAAGCATTCAGGAACAGCAACATTTTATAGAAGAAACCACAGGAACAATATTTTTAAGATACTCAATGAAAGGGAATATGAGCTAAGAATTTATATCTGCTGAAATTGCTCTTCAAATATAAAGGCCACAGACAAAGAGTTGTAAACAAACTGGAGTTCAGGAAATGTTGTTCCCATAAGATATTCCTGAAGAAGGTACGAGAGAGCAATCCAGCACAAGAGAATTACTCAAGATTTATCCTAGGGTAGAGAGGCAAGCACTGAATATACTCAACTGCAGACAAACACTAAAGGATGGATAAAGGTGATGACATCTATTTGTACTATATAAATTCTGGATATTAGGTTTCAGCCTCCTAGCCATATATTTTAAGCTACCCAATGAATGAAATGTGAGTTAAGTATATCACTTAAAATTGATAAACCAAATAATCGTAGTTCAATTATACCTAAAAGGGTATAGAGATTAAGTTTTGTCTTTTAAAAATTAAAGATTAACATTAAAACAAAAATTAAATTGAATGGTTGGGATAGGAAAAGGAAAGGAAGCAATAATCAGCCATTTAAAGTATCAATTCTCCTGGGGTGCAGAGCAGCACACGGATGGCATGAGAGGCAGGTGGAGTGCAAGGGTCACTGTGCTCCCTCGGGTCTTTGGGAGGCAAAGGAATGAGACTTTGCCTCCTGCCTGGGGTCCACATCTCATCTCCAGCTACAGCAACTCACCCACAAATACTGGTTCCCCCTGGAGGCTGCATCAGCTGCCTTTCCACCTAGGTACATTGGCTGAATGTCATCAATTACATTAATGTAGTCAGTCAAGTCAGAGAAGCCTATATTCCAGATGAAAACTCCCTAAGTCTGAGGCACCTATTTGTGCAAAAGATTATCAGAAGGATCCAAGATGGTGGAAGAGTAAGTAGAAGCTACACTAACTTCATCCTAGGACCAATCTGGAATTACAAGTAAATTGCAGAGAAATCATCCTGAATAACCAACTGAACACTAGCTGGAGAGAAGCATTATAACAACAGACAGACAGAAGAAACCACTTCACCACAATGTGACTGGCACGGAGTGTGGAGTAGATGAGAGAAGGCTGGCTGAGCTCCCACGGGCAGTGGCTGAAGTGCCAAAGGGAAATTTCAGCAGCTGGAGGGTTACTCCTAAGAAGTTTGGGGTCTAAACCTCCATCTGGGCTTCCCAGTCTACTGCACCAGAGCTGGAAAGGAACCCAGATAACATCCAGCTGTGAAAAGCAGCAGGGTTTCTGTCTGCCAGGGAGAAATAGCTGGAGACAGAGAGACCATCACATATTATTTCATTTGCAGCCACTTACCCTGGGCTCTGGCACAGTGAACTAGAGAGGCTTGAGGAGAGTCTTGGGGGGGTGGCTTTGGGGAGAGACTGAGGGAGCAGCTGCAGAATCCCTGTGCTGAGTCATTCCCCAAACTATAAGAGCTATCTTGCTCAGGCAGAGTTGTCCTCTCCAAGCAGCATCAGCCTGAGGGAAAGCAATAGCCCCACTGACAGGAATTACTCTGCCCTACCCTGTGGTGCTTAAGCCTGACTGATGATTACAGACTGACTAGATTAACAACTGAATGAGACAGGGTATAGACTGTAATCACTGGTAGTCTCAAACAGGCTACCTAGGGCCAGACTGAGACACCATCTGACATCACTAGGGGTGGATCCAGAGTGAAGATAGTGCACCTGTACAACATCATGCATATATGGTGGGTAGAGTGACTCTCAGTCAGCCAGCTGGAGGAAAGGACCCACAGAAAAAAACAATCCAACAATAGCCAAACCCCAATTACAACCAGAGAGTCCACATAAATAGCATGAAGGGCATCCCAGGAGCATCAAGTTCAAGAGATCAAGGAGAGTGCACCACTGAATCCCACAGATCTCCTGCCACAGAAGGTCACACCATGAAGACAGGGAGTCAAAGTAGATCAATCTAAGAAGCAGAAACAAACAAGAAGAGTCACCTAAAATGGGGAGACAAAGACATATCCCCCAATTGAAAGGAAAGGAGGGATTCCCAGAAAGAGTCCTAAATGAAATAGAGGCAAGCAAACTATCAGACACTGAATTCAAAATAATAATTATAAGGAAGCTTAATGAGCTAAATGAGCACTACAAAGAACCCCAGGTAAGCTACAAGGAACTTACTGAGAAATACACCAGCATGAACAAGAACATAGACAGTATCAAGAAGAGCCAGGAGGAAATGAAAAATACAGTATCTGGAATGAAGATACTGAGATACAGAAGGACTTAAAGGCAGGCTAGATGAAGCAGAGGATTGAATCAGTGAGGACAAGAGGGGAAAAAAAATCCCAGACAGAACAACAAAATGAAAAAGTCTCAGAAAGAATGAAGGGGTTTAAGGGAGCTGCAGGACAACATGAAACATAATAATATCCATATCATAGGGATACCAGAAGGAGAAGAAGAGCAAGGAACAGAAAACCTGTTTGAAAAAGTAATGATGGAAAACTTCCCTATCTTGATAAGAGAAAAAGTTGCACATGTCCAGGAAGCATAGAGGGTCCCAATCAAAATGAACCCAAAGAGGCCCAATCTAAGATACATCATAATTAAAATGGCAAAGTTCTAAGACAAAGAAAGCATCTTAAAGGCAGCGAGGGAGAATAGAAAGTAACATACAAGAGAGCTCTGATAAGGCTAGCAGCTGACTTTTCAACAGAAACACTACAAACCAGAAGGGAATGGCAAGAAATATTCCAAGTAATAAAAAGCAAAGGCCTGAAACCAACACAACTCTACCCAGTAGGGTTCTCATTTAAAATAGAAGGAGTTTACCACACACACACAAAGTCTAAAGGAATACATCTATACCAAACCAGCATTGTAAGACATGTGAAATAGACTACTTTAAGAATATGAAGAAAAAGAGAGAGGGGAACACAGATACAAAGGGGAAAAATGTCAAAGAGTAAGTACCTCTTAGTAATAACCTTAAATGTAAATGGATTAAATGTTCATATCAAAAGACATAGAGTAGCTCACTAGATTAGAAAACATGGCCCACATGCCTACAAGAGACCCACTTAAGAACAAAAGATTACTCAGACTGAAAGTGAAAGGATGGAAAAAATATTACAAGCAAATGGGCATGAAAAAAAAGCTGGGGTAGCAATACTTATATCAGACAAAATAGACTACTAAACAAAGGCCATAAAAAGAGACAAAGAAGGACACTACATAATATTTAAGGGGATAATCCATCAAGAATATATAACCCTTATAAATATATATGCACCCAACATAGGAGCACCCAAATATATAAGGAAAATCTTGGAGGACTTCAAGAAAGATACTGACAGCAACACACTCATAGTTGGGGATTTCAACACCCCGTTGTCAACAATGGATAGATCTTCCAAGCAAAGAATCAACAAGGATATTCTGGCATTGTATAACACTCTAGATTAAATGGACTTAATTGATATATACAGAAACTTTTACCCCAAAGAAGCAAAATATATTCTTTTCAGATGCACATGGAAAATTTTAAAAGAGGACCCAAATAAATAAAATCAGAAACAAAAGAGGAGAAATTACACAGGCACCAAAGGATTGTAAGAAATTACTACAAAGAACTATATGCCAAAATATTTGAAAACCTGGGCAAAATGGACAAATTTCTAGAAAAGTTAATCTTCCAAAACTAGAAGATTAAAACCGGAAGAAGCAGAAAGCCTAAATAGACCAATAACAACTAGTGAAATAGAAGCAATAATTTAAAAACTCCTGGCACACAAAAGCCCTGGACTAGACAGCTTCAGAGGCAAATTTTACCAAACATTTAGGGAAGAGCTAACTCCTATCCTTCTCAAACTATTCCAAAAAATTCAACAAGAGGGGTGACCCCCAAATTCTTTTCAAGAGGCCAGTATTATCCTAATTCCAAAACCAAGTAAAGCCACAACAAAGAAGGAAAAGTATAGGCCAATATTGTTGATGAACGCAGATGATAAAAATCCTCAACAAAATACTGACAAACCAGAATCAGCAAAACATTTAAAAGATCATACATCATGATCAACTGAGATTCATCCCAGGGATGCAAATATATTCAAAAATCAATAAATATAACATACCACATAAACAAGATGAAAAACGAAAATTACATGATCATATCAATAGATGCTGAAAAAGCATTTGATGAAGTAAAGTACCTATTTATGATAAAAACACTAAGCAAAGCGGGAATAGAGGAAGCATACCTCAACATCATAAAGGCCATATATGAGAAACCTATGGTCAACATCATACTCAACAGGCAAAAACTGAAAGTTTTCCCACTAAGATCAAGAAAAAGACAAGGGTGTCCACTTTCACCATTTTTATTCAACCAACATATTATTAGAACTTCTGACCACAGCAATCAGACAAGAAAAAAGAAATAAAAGGCATCCAAATTGGAAAAGAGGAAGTAAAACTGTCATTATTTGCAGATGATGTGATAGTGTCATAGAAAACCCTACAGACACAACCAAAAGTCTACTCAAATTAATAAGTGAATTTGGCAAAATAGCAAGATACAAAGTCAATGTTCAGAAATCAAAGGCATCGTTGTACACCAGCAATGAAATATCAGAAACAGAAACTAGAAAAAAATCCCAATAACTATAGCAAGAAAAAAAAATAAAGCATCTAGGAATAAATTTAATGAAGGAGGTAAAAGATGTGTACTCAGAAAACTACAGAACATTGAAGAAAGAACTTAAGGAAGATGCAAATAAATGGAAGCATATACCATGTTCATGGATTGGAAAAATGAACATCATTAAAATGCTCATACTACACAAAGCGATTTACAGATTCAATGCAATCCATATTAAAATACCAATGACATATTCCACAGATTAAGAACAAATAATTCAAATAGCCTCAGCAATCCTGAGAAAGAAGAACAAAGTAGGAGGGATCACCATACCTAACATCAAACTATATTACAAGGCCATAATAATCAAAACAGTCTGATACTGGCAGGAGGACAGGCACATAGATCAATGGAACAAAACAGAGGGCCCAGAAATAAACCTATGTCTCTATGGTCTATTAATATTTGACAAAGGGGCATGAATATATGAGTATTTTTACTCCATGAGTATACAATGGAGTAAAAAGAGCTTCTTCAACAAATAGCATTCAGAGGACTGGAATGGTACATGCAAAAAATGAAACTCAAAATGTATAAAAAACTTAAACATAAGCCATGATTCCATAAAAGTCTTTGAGGAAAACACAGGCAGTAAAATTTCAGATATACATATACATGCAGCAATATTTTCACCAATACATCCTCTAGGGCAGTGTAAATAAAGGAAAGAATAAACCAAAGGGACTATATCAAATTAAAAAGCTTCTGCATGGCTAAATAAAACATCATCAACATGAAAAGGGAACCAGCCATCTGGGAAAATACATCTGCCAATGATACCTCAGACAATGGTTTGATCTCTAAAATATAAAAAGAACTCATATAACTCAACACCAAGAAGACAAGAAATCCAGTTAAAAAATGGCCAAAGGACCTGAACAGACACTTCTCCAAGGAGACATACAGAGGGCCCATAAGAATATGAAAGGATGCTCAGCATCACTAGACATCAGAGAGATTCAAATGAAAACTACAATGAGAGAAGACCTCACACTAGTCAGAATGACCATCATAAACAAATCAACAAACAACGAGTGCTAGAGAGGACGCGGAGAAAAGGGAATCCTAGTGCACTGTGGTGGAAATGCAGACTGGTGCAGCCACTGTGGACAACAGTATGGAATTTCCTCAATAAACTAAAAATAGAACTGTCGATAGATCTGAGGAGAGCCTCAGACCTATTGGCTGAAACAGGATTCCAGGGCCTCCTTTAGAAGGGCTGGTTCCGATGGCAGGAGCACAGTGCAGGCAGGTAGTTCAGTGCAGGCTTCCCCCTGAAGTGCAGTTTGTTTGAAAGACCCCTGTGCAAAAATCGCTGCTGCGCTGTTTTTTGTTTTGATTTGTTTTGTTCTGTTTTGTTTTAATTTGAACCCAGTTAGCCACTGGGCGCCTTTCTTAGTAGGTATTTTCTTTCTCAGGGTCCACGGTACACCTATGAAATATGCATTTATGCATGAAGATAAAGCAACTAATGTCAAAATGGTTAAAAACTAATGTTAGTGTAAGAGAAAAGAGGCTAAAGTTAAAGAAGTGAAAATTCTGTTAAATTTTACTTAAATATTGATTGAATACTGATATTACTTCAAGATTTTGCTTTTCTTTGATATATATATATATAAAAGAACTACAATATATATATAAGAACTACAATATATAAAAGAACTACAATATAAAAGAACTACAATATATATATATTTATATATATATATATAAAAGAAATGTGGCTGCTGTGTGAATATATATATATATTTCTTAGCTCTATAATCGCGAAGATCTAAAGGAGAGTGACCACCAGGAAACAAGAGTGCCCTCACTGCCCACATTTTGGTCTCTACATAGCATTTCCTGTTAAAAGAAAGCAGAACTCTGTGGCAGAATTCTGAGTCCAGATTTGGAAAAGAAAATGCATTACATAGGTTTGTAGCAAGTTATGCCAGAAAGCAAAGAGGCAATCAAAGACTAACAGAACATGTCAGAAGCAAAAGAGAAGAATCCATTGGCAAAATGTGAGAAAAATGTGGGAAAAAAAGTGACAACAATTATTTCATGAGAACTCATGAAATCGCTCCATCACTAAAGAAAGAAAAAGGAAAAAATCAAACACACACACAGAAAAATCTAGATGGTCATCATTGTACTTAGAACATTTCCTTTGAAAATTGGCTGTAGAAAGAAAAGAATTAAGAACTTATCCTATCTTCTCTGTTCCTCAGAGTAACGACATAGCCTAGTAGATGATAGAAAGTTCTAAACAGAAAAGGTCCAGTTAATAAGAGTAAAAAGGAGAAAATTAGAAATTTGCCATTTTGCCTACTAAAATGATTCAGGCAGCTTTCATCAGTAGATAAAATTGCTAGGCGAAGTTGATGGGTAATTGAGTCATTTTTAGCATCACAGAAGTGCGGTAACTCAACACTAACACTAAATGCTTTCTATGAACCACCCAGCACCACAAATGTTTGCAAATTGAGTTGAACCTGAATCTCATCAAGCCCAGAGTGCTAACTTAGTTAACGGGAAACACAAGGGACAGGGTGACAAGTTAAATGTCACCAATGGGAAGCATGTAGAAAAATCCTGAATATGGAACATTCGACAGAATAAGTAACCCAACTTTTCAATAAATGAACAACAAGGAGAATGTGGAACTACTTAGATTAAGAGATTAAACAAAATGTGGCTGCTGTGTGAGTCTCTTAATTGAACAAATCAAATATAAAAAGATATTTTTGAAACATTCAGAGAATTATAAATATTGAGCGTATTAGAGTATACTAAGGCATTGTTAATTTTGTTATGAGGAACATGATTTCATCATTTCTAAAGTCAATTCTTTTAGCATAGCATATTAATACAGAATTGGTCAAAAGTAGATTTACAATTGTTCATATGGAAAATAATATAATAAATAATAAGTAATAATACAAGAATAAACTCT
>PVKM010039906.1:0-13615 GCA_004027735.1 Carollia perspicillata | reverse complement strand
GCATAGGTTATATCACAATTTGTTTATACTTTGATCATATTTAATATATTGCTTTATTTTATAATTCTGTTGATTTTGCTTTGTGCATATAAAGTCATTGTTCTGGGGAACAGAAAAAGGTTAAGAATCTCTGCCATAAAGTGCCACTTGGGTTGGTGGCAAGAGAGTAGACACATAAATTCATCAAGGGCCTTATCTGCTTGCACTTTCTAAGTCACTGCCAGAGCCCTGGCGCCCTCACAGAGGTGCTGGAGAAAGAGGAACAGAGGGGAGCCCATGTCCCTTTCCAGGCGAAGACCTGCTGCTGCTCCCCTGGTTTTTTCAGCCCATCTCGGATATCACTGCGCTGGGCTTTTGTCCATTCGATCCCCGGAATTTCCATTTTTTAAAGATAGTGTTGGAGTTGTCACTTTCATTTTATCCGTCACCGGGTGCAGTGTGCCCACGGGGTTCCCAGGTGGGGAATAAGGCAGATACCACATGTAGACCTCGATCTCTCTGTAGCTGGGCAGGGGTTGAAAGAGGATGCCCGCAGTCTTTTAACTAGAACATCCAAGGAAGTGGAACACATCAGTGCAAGTGTGTGTTTTGATGTTTGCTCCCTACTGATCATGCCTAAAAAATACTTCCTAGAAACCACAAGTGGTAGAAAAGGAACTCCGCCATGCTGACTTCACAGAATCGGGACCATGCAGAGCCGTGGGACACTGGGGCTTCTGGGTCCACTATTGCTTGCATATGGCGAAAATACATTAATATTTATTCAGGTATCTGTTTTATCTTTTTTTCTGTTACCATATTTGCGAAATAATGATAGTGTCCTAGACTATGTTCCAAGAGTCAGTTTCACAGTTCTCTTTGTTTTACGCCCTATATCTGTGATGGTAAGAAGAATGGAGCAGAATTACCTGTGGCACTTAAAAAAACAGATATATTTCTTTCCCATTCCAACGATATTTTGATTTCATAGACATTGGGAGTTCTTCATGCAACTGTGTTTTTTAACAGGCACATATATAACAAACATAACCCTCGCTGAAAAAAACTGGTTATTGAGATGAGATCATTAATAATGAGATGCAGTCTTCCTCTGTCGTTCCACTAATTACATATGGAGAAAATTTTCTAATGTCTGGGTACTGTGATGAACTCTGGAGATATACAGATAAATGCTAAGTCTCAGTTCTTTGAGGGCAACCAACCAATTAAAATATGTGATAATTACTAGAGTTTACTGATTTGAAGGTGACATTGCACAGGGTTGCCAGAGGAGGTGATTCCTGAATTTATTTAAAATCATTCGTGGAAGTTAGCCATTCAGGAACTGTCACTTATCAATCTGTTTATCACCAGCACGTACATGCCACTTATCTTTGACACACAGTAGGTCCTCAATAAATGTTAAGCTGACTGAAGTGTATAAGAAACGTGGTATGAGCTTATCTATCAGTGTTTGAGTATGAATTCTAATTGAAGAAGGAGTTCAGAAATGAGTTTAAAATATAATTTATCAATTTCTTTCTCTGTCATACAAAGGTATTTACATTTTAAGACAATGAGGTTCCGAGCAGGTGAAAGATATCTGACTGAATTTTATAAAGTCTTGAAGTTCTTATGTAAGTTTGATCCTATTAACAGGCCTGATGGCACTTCTCCCAACTTCTTATGAAAGCATCTACATAGACTTAAAAAATTAAAACTTTAACAACGTTCAAATTCTAAGGCAGAAAACTATTTGTCAGAGTCAGCAAGAAATTTCTTTGACCCATGTGACACATGGAGCTAGTTTGAGAGCAATGATTGGTGGTCTATCCACAACTTCTGTGGCAAAAAAATGTAGGCTCAAGCCATCATGCAGGGTAGAAATGAATTCTATTCCTCTTATGTTATCTCTTTTCCTACCCAGAGATCCCATATTGTGCTAAGAACAAAACAAGCATCCACAATAGCCATCCCTGTACTCTGTCTTCAACAACTGTAGAGATAAAAACAGTACCTTAGTGTCCCTACTTTCCTTCTCTCCCTACTGTCTATGGAATACTTTTTAAAACACACTTAGATACCAGACTACATAGAGTGCCTCAGCATATTCAAATGACCATAGTAGTGTAGGTGACATCAGACCACAGGGCAATGCAATTGAACGTTAACACAATTTTCAGGAAACATAGCACCTAGAAGGAAACATAGATGCATACTTAATTGCTGTCTGGATAGGCAATGACTTTCTAAGACTTTAATGCTAAAAGGAAAAGAAAAACATTACATAGGTGACCACATTAAAAAACACACACATCTGGTTGGATGTGTCTTTGTTCCCTATCAGTGTTTGCCTTCTACTCCAGAGCACTTGGGTGTGACCCTGGGTGTGATACAGGGTGTGCCCAGGCTTGTACGCCCTACGGCTCTGCAAGCTTTTTGGAGTTCATTATCACCAAGACCTTATTATATGAAATGTTAAAGGGACTTATCTAAGAAAAAGAAGATAAAAAATATGAACGGTAAAAGAATGGCAAACTCACAGTTATTAACATCCACACCAAAAACAAAAGCAGGCTAAACGGTCACCTAAAACATAAGCAGAGCCACAGAAATGGAGATCACATGGAAGGTTAGCAGCAGGGGAGTGGGAGGAGGAGACGGGGGAGAAGGTACAGAGAATAAGTAGCATAGACGGTAGGTAGAAAATAGACAGGGGGAGGGCAAGAGTAGTGTGGGAAATGTAGAAGCTAAAGAACTTAGGACACAGGGACCTGAACTAAAGGGGGAGTGTGGGTGGGAGGGGTGTGCAGGGTAGAGGGGAATGAAGGGGGGAAATGGGACTACTGTAATGGTATAATCAGTAAAATATATTTTAAAAACATATACAAAGATTTAAAAATAAAGATCCCTTAAACATAAAAAAAAAGATTGCAAGTGTGCACCTTAGGTCTTTGCCTACTGCCTGTCACATACTGGGTAACAATAAATATTACTTCAATGACCCTCTAAAATCTCAAAGATTGAAAAAGCTTTCAATATATATAAAGGACAATCACAAGTCAACAAGAAAACATAAGTTAATATTCCACCAGAAAAATGTGTTTAAAGTGTCTAGACTAGTCATATGTTCGAGTTGTTAATAAAATATTTCTAACGTTGAGTCTGACTTCAAATAAAAGTTAAAACAAGACAATACAAATTTTGCCCATTAAACTGGCAAACCAAAGTACATACTGCTGCACAGAATGATGGTGTGAATGAAGAATTATTATGATATTTCCTAGAACAATTTTAAGACACCCAAAGCAGGAGATACATTACCATGATTTCAAAACAAACAAACACACAAAACAAAACTCAATCATGTACTTTATAGGCCTGTAGATTACTATAAACTCCAAATAAACATGTACAGAAAATAAAGGAGACACAGAAAATTGCATATTTATGAATGAAATCAAATACGATTACTGAAAATAATCAATCCAGCCACAGACCAAAAACATTACTTAGGTCGTTTTCTCTTTCCTTTACTATAGGAAACACTTGTATGGTAAATACTGCAGAGTTTATAGTTTCCTTATTCTTGAAAATGCTACCATGTTTTACTCTGACGGCTTTCACTATGGTAAGGGACAGAACACAGGCAGCGGATCTATTATGTTAGTGTATGGATTGTGTATATTCATATATTGTGTTCATGTTGTATTCCATAAGTGCTTTTCTTATAAAAACATGTCTGTGTATCTCTAATGTTTAAATTGAAAAACAGAAATAACATAGGTTTACTTTTTTATTATGTCCATCCATATATTATATTATTCTAATTATATGTAGATAAGCAGAAAACACTTTCAATGATATTGGTAAATCTGTTTTTCATTTTTGATGTTATTGGAAATCTGCTCATTTAGGTAGGTTTCTGCTGCATACGTTCATAAGATTATTCTCTTTTATCCTAAAATTTGTCAAAAGCTACATTAAAAATAAATGATAGATGTTTGATTTTTATAAGTGCTTTGACATATTTCAAGATAATCATCTGATTATTATTTTTAATATGCTTCTTTCTTGGAGTAAATACTACCTGATCAGGATGTTTTTCTATTTGTATAAACTGCTAATCTTGGTTTGGTAATATTTTATGTACTATTTTACATATGTGTATGAGAGAGAGCTTGGTAGATACATATTTGATAGAGAGATAATATGTAAACACCTCCTTGTTTGGGTTTCTTTTGCTACCTGTGTAGTCTCATATAATCTTTTTTGGAAATGTCCCATTTTTTCCAATGTTCTGGCACTCTTTAAAAAACCAAAGATGAGGTATCGGGAGTTAATGCTAATATGTACAAGGTTTATTTTTAGGGTGATGAAAATGTTCTCAAATTATATTATCAAGATGTTTGTACAACTGTGGGCCTATAAAAACCATGAAATCATAAACTGTAAATGTGAACTTTGTGGGCATATACATTATATCCCAATAAATCTATTTTAGAACAGGAGTATCATTTCTTATAGATTCAACAGACTCATCCACGCAAATGTCTTTTCCTATCGAATTTTCAAATTTATTTGTATAAAACTTAACTGAATATTTTATGTACTTTGTTAATCTGTAGTCTTTTATCTCCTATTAATATTAGTACTGTCTTCTTTGTCTTTGTTTATATTTAAAAAATAACTTCTATAGTTTTCAAATAAACTTTTTCCCCAATGCCATCTTAGTTGAGCATCTATTTCACTAAGGTTTTTTCTTATGATTTCTTAATTTTTATTTATGTTGGATTATTTGGTTGTCCTTTTTCAAGGTTCTTGTTTAAATCTGTATACTCAGAAAAAATGAAAAGAAATTGATTAAAATTTTAATTTTAATTGTGTACTTAGATCATTGGTAATTTTAATTTTTACCATCATGCCCTGGCTGATGTGGCTCAGTGAACTGAGTGCCAGCCTCCTAACCAAAGGGTCACTGGTTCAATTCCCAGTCAGGGCACATACCTGGGAGCAGGCCATGTCCCCAGTTGGGGGTGGGCAAGAGGTAACTGCACACTGATGTTTCTCTCCCTCTCTTTCTCCCTCCCTTTCCCTCTCTAAAAGTAAATAAATAAAATCTTTTTAAAAATCTTTAAAAAACTTCATCATTAGATATTTTAATATTTCTGATGTTATCTAGAGTCAGCATGCATCACTATTATAATAAACAAAAACATTATTTCTTAAAACTATTACATATAAAAATAGAGACACTGTTTTGTAGGCAGAATATTTCACAGTGGGACATTTGGGTTCCATCGTAACTTCTAGAGTATTTGCGCTATGGCTGTTTAGATGAATGTGTGTCAAAGTGCAAACCTGCTCTTTATCATTATCAAATAATATGTGCATAATGTGTCCTCCTAATCCTCTGCCCCAATTTAAACCCTGACTATGGGAAATTTTCACTTTTTGTCTTCTTCTCTACTCTCTTACTTGGCTATGTATGCATGAATATGTAAATTGTGTGCTTTTTATAAGCAGAAATTGATCTGCAAAAATAGTTTTGAAATTTTGGTTAGAAATGCACTTGTCTCTAAGAAGGAATCAGTCATGTTGTCAAATGGCCTCCTTATAAAAGTGGGACCCCCTTACACATCAGGGTGGGGGTCCTGGGCAGGAGGACTGTCAGAATTATAATCGAGGAGTTCCAGGGAAGTCTGGGGAGGAGAACAAAACTCAGGCTACAGCCCAAGTAGATTTTTCCACATTTGTGTGAAGCTAAACAAATGAGTGAAATTGACAAACAGACGGTTCAAGACCCTGGGAAGCTGTCAGATCACGGAGTGAGTGTTCTTGGGAAGACAAATGGGTTTTCTGTTTAAATGTGGGAAGTACCTGCCAGATGGCTGCTCATCTGCTCCTTCAGCCTCCGTTTCCCAGTCCACCTTTCACGGCCCCATGGGGTCCCACACTCACAAGCTGGGTATGGCTCAAGGCTGAAAATGTTTGGGGATAGTGCCATATAATTTTAATACAAGTTAAAAAAGTATATAACTGTGTACAATTTTTTTAAAAAAATTATATACCTGTGTTAAAAATTTTATCTACCTGTGTCATAATGTCCACAGATCACAAGGCCTGTCTGCAAGTAGTTACCTCAAACTGGAAAGGTTCCAACGTGACAAGAACAATATTAAAATAGGACTTGAGAAGACTGATGCAGTCCACCAGGTGAGGAATAATGAGACTGACCAGTGCAATCGTGACACCGGTGGCATAATAGGAATTAGTTGTGAGAAAAAAAGTAAAACCGACCAAGTTTGGTAATGGGCGGGAGTTCACAGTGGACGTGGTGGGACAGAGATTATAGTTTCTGATGTCTACCAGGATTCTGTGTTGGCACACAAGTTCTCTGAACACTGTATTTATTTATGTTGAAAATATAGATGCAGAAACAAATGGTAGAAATAAAGGGGTAAGAGCAGTTGTATAATTTTTTTAGTTTATTTTGCACCTGGGGCATATGGGTCAAGGTGACTAGTGGGCATGTAGATACCTACCTAGTCCAGAAATCTGAGTAGTATCAGGCACTGGAAACATCAAGGCAGTCTAATTAAAACACAGTCGTAAATGAAGCCTTCCAGGTAGATGAGTTCAACCATGGAGAATGAATAAGATAAACGAAAGTGCAACAGAGGATTGTGGGAAATAACAGATCATACAGGTTTCAAAGTAGAAAGAACAGAGAAATTGTCATGGAAACCAAGGGCTTATCAGTGAAGAGGATATCAATAGTAGTTAATGTTTTAAAAAGATCAAATTATTTTTAAAAACTTTAAAAATGAATTTTTGGACTCCTCGAAGACACAGTAAGATATCAGAAAAGATCTATTTCTATTTCTTTGTGAATCCAGAATGGAGAGGTCACTGGGCTGAGGAATTGTACATAAATGAAAGAAAATCATTTCAAAGAGTTTGGCTCGACACCTAAAAGCCTTTAACAATTCATAACTTCTGAAATTAATAACATTTGGACGTCATTATTAAATTTGAGCCTTACTGTTGGTCTAGTCATTAAATCATTTTCCCACTCACCGTTCACTTATAAAAATAATCTAGATTTTCTTTATCTTTTTCTCTTAAATACTAACCCTACTCTACTCCTCTTTACTTTTACTAAGTGGGAAATTATGGTCCTAGTGAATCCCACAGACATGTTCTCTTTCTTCATTTTATTTTTTTTTCCTATCAATGTTTCTTTCTTGACAGCTTTCTGAGACTGCATATATATGCTCTTAACAGAAGGCACTGTATTTTATTTCTGTGCATATAATGGACTGAGCTAAGTACCTCCATTTCAATATGGGTGTGCAGGTATGAACATTTCTGATGGGTATTGTTCTCTATCCTTAAAATTTAAGCTTACTTTAATTCAGTATTTTGTGGAATACTAGTTGCATCAAATTTTCAAAGCTTAGAGCAGACTCTAATTAAATTAGTTTGAAAATGTTGTATGTATTATTTCACTTCTTGGACATTTTAATGTACATTAGCATAGAAAGATGTCTGAGAAGTCCTAACTAATATTTTAAAATAATGCATATCAGTGAATTATAAGACCAACTTGAAAATAACAACTCTTGAACACCTAAAATTATTTTTAGTTTGTCCTTCAGGGAGAATCTTGAGACATTTACCTGGTTTGATTGTCTCTCACCAACTGGTCTATGTTTTGATTAATTTTGTATTTCCATAGAGGGTTTCATAGTTACCGTTTTTTTTTTGTTTGTTCTCCTCACATTTTTCTTGCACAGGCAGTGTATATTCTTACACCTCCTACCTCCTACTGTTTCTCGATACCAAATGAGTTTAACATCTATCTACACTTCATTTCAAGATCCCTTATGTTTCACCCCACTACAGAAATTTTCATGCTCCGCCATGCCTGATCTAAATCAAAATCAGCACAGTTTGCTTTCTTCATGTCTTCACTGCCAGCCTTTGTCTCTGCCTCGCAGCTCCTTCGGCTGGAGTAATCTGAGGTGCTAATAAGATATGGCAGTGCTCTGTTCTTGCAAAGTCAATGACTTTGGAGAATTTTCTGGGTTGTTAGGCACCTCAGGTTGTCCTTTTATTTACAATGACTCTTCTTTCCCCTGGGAGATTTCTGTGTCATCTGACCGGTTTTGAGTGGTAAGAATTTAGGAAGATTTTTGAGACCTCAAGTTTTCATTTAATTTTTGCTTTTTTTGCAGGGTGTGTGTGTCTTTGATTATATTATCAGTGTTTGGCAGTAATTACTTTAGTTTGAATGAGGGATGGGCACGTAAACCTTAGTCCACCAAATATTGGGCTGTGCTGTGTACTACCGTTCTTTAATCCTTTGATTCAGATTGCAAAGAAATCCCTCCTGTTTAAAAAATGGAAAGGATCCTAAGAATCAATATTACTTTTTTAATATTTCATAAATGCCTGGTCCTGGGATCACGAAGGTGAATACAACTAATACCAACAACACAAAATGTTTTTAAAGCAATGTCAGTATCACTTTCTCGGCATACTGTATTCGACATTAGAGTTAAAGTTCTACTTGATTATTTTCCGAGAGTAGATGTGAGAAAATGCTGACTAACACCTGCAAAGACATTAATTACTTGACTTCAATTAGGTAAGTTTAACAAACGAATGAACGAAAGTGAGGATGGGCGTGTGTCTCTTTCCTCTCTTGCTGAATCACATGCTTCCAGGTTAATGATTATGCTGCTCATGCAGCTACTGCTACTGATAATGATATGTGCTTATGGATATTTTCTTTATAAGCACCAGAAAGCAAATTGTTTGAACATAAAATGGAATGCGTAAATCTTAAGTGTACACTTACTGAGTTTTGACCGATGCATGCACGGTGTAACCTAAAGCCCACTTTTTTTAAACTAAAAATCATTTTGCATTACCAACAAAGAATTATGACTAGAATATAAAGATTTTTCCCAGTGAGTTCGCATGCCCTTTAGCCGGGAGGCAGGTTTAAATGCTAAATTGCTGTATTGATTATAGAGAAGAATAGATGCTCAAAGGCTGGCTGTCTCAGGCCACCCTATCAGCGCATGATTAATTTATCCAATCTGAGGTTGGTGAGTTCAGACAGTTTCAGAACAGAATTCCTTTAACAGTTTACTATTGTATTGCTGGCACTTCATTGGGAGCGTTTCTGGTGATATCGGTGAGTCACTGAAGAAGATGTTTTCCCTTCGGGGTTTCTCTCCACTGGCTAGCACGGCCGAGAATAAGCAGGTAAAAATACCCCCAGTGTCAGCACGTACTTCAGGACTTACTGTGAGGTCACTGTTCACGGAGCAGGAAGTTTGGGGCAAGGTCATTCAAACCTAAAGGCTTTCCTCAAATTCCCCTCTAAAGCACTCCGAGGACATACACTGGACTGATTTCCTTTCATGTTTATTACCATTGTGGGCCATATTCCTTACTTCTTGTTTCCTTCAAAAAAGCACAGTTAGCCCTGACTAGTGTGGCTTAGTGGGTTGGGCGTCATCCTGCAAACCAACAGGTTTGCAGGTCGTCACACGTTCGATTCCCGGTCAGCATGCCCGCCTGAGTGGTGGGCCAGGTTCCCCCTTGGCTTGACAGAGGCAGCCGATCCTTGGGTCTTATACACCTTGATGTTTTCTCCTTCTCTTCCTCCCTCACTGCCCTCTTTCTAGAAATAAATATTTAAAAATTTTTAATAACTTAAAATAAATAAGTTATTTTCACTTATTCTAATATTTCCCCTTCAATCTAATTTCAAATCCAAATATCCTCATGTTTTCTCATTAAAAACACCAATATCGGTCTATTTCTTCCTAAATAGATATACACCTAGAACCACAATTCTAGACTATCCTTTGAAATAAGAATTTTCTAGGCTCTCATAAAAAATACTTTTTTGTGTTTTCTTTCTCCATTCACACAAATAAGGAAGACTTGAAGTAATTCTAAAACAAACTAAAAAAAAATGCTTTAACTAATAAGGAAATGAAATTCTTGTTTTAAGTTAGTGATTTCAGCTCAGATAATTAATGTAAACTTTCTCTTAACTAAATGACAAAAAATTGAAAAGTAAATTCTGCTTCTGTACTAGTCAAACATACAGTTTTATGAGGCACTCACTCATTCAATAGGACCAAACAGAGAGAAAGACCAAACAACTCATGCATTATTCAACATGTGAGTGGGAGTGGGGGGGTCCTCTTGGGATGTAAGATGGATAAAAGCTGAACCAAAAAAGGAAGAAGAAGATAAAATCAGAAACAATAAAGCCCACATTTTATCATTTAAGAAATCCTTGCCCTGGCTGGTATAGCTCAGTGGATTGAGTACAGGCCTGTGAAGCAAAGGGTTGCTGGTTCGATTCCCAGTCAGGGCACATGCCTGGGTTGCAGGCCAGGTCCCCAGTAGGACCACATGAGAGGCAACCACACATTGATGTTTCTCTCCCTCTCTTTCTCCTTCCCTTCTCCTCTTCTCTAAAAATAAAAAAAAAAAATTTTTTTTTAATTCTTACTTAGGAAATTCACACTGCTACGTTCTGGCAAGAAGATATATAAATTTAATTGTTCTTTAGGCAATAACAAACCCTTTATGAGATAATCCCAGAACTGGGTCTTTCTAGTTATAAAAATGTTAAGAAAACACTGTTTTATGAAATGTCAATGTGTTTCCAAAAAATCCCTGTGGCTCTGAAATGACACTCCAGAAACAGAATTTGTTCTTGGGTTTTAAGCGCCTTCTGAACACTTGTTTATCCTTTAATTCCACAGTAGGGCAGGCAGTCGTGGGGACTCTAAGCAAGTACATCAGGGGAGCCAACACCGTGAAACTGCAGGGAATCAAGAACACCTTTTTCCCAGTTCACCTGGGATGGATGCCATCAGTCAGCACAGCCGAGAGACCAGCACAATGGCTCCACTTTTCAGTATGTGCTCACTACGTTAAGAGAACTCCTGCTTGGCATTTTAAATGTAACGGTGTCACTCTAGGTTTACATAAAAAGCTAAATAATACACTAGAATTGACCAACATAACAATAGCACCTATCTTGACATGTACATTATACAGGGGCTGGGAAATCTTGTGCTTTAAATATACACATGAGATACATTTTATAGTCCCAAAAATAAATTGCAGTCTGGTTGAAAAATAACTCTCAAAGTGCTAAGTCAATTAAGAAATACAGAAGCTGCCTTAGAGAGCATGAGGTTTTGCAAGCAAAACTCATTGAAAAAGAGGAACCTAAATGATAAATTTTAGTCTTACTGAGTTAAAAAAAATAAAAAGGCAAATCATCACCTAATACTAAAGTTTCATATATATTTTTTATCCTTTTCCTAATGAGAGTAACAGGAGGTTCCTTTAATCATTAACACTGGGGTGATGAGAATTAACATGACCTGTCCCAGTAAACCCGGATGTATGGTCTCCCCATCTAATAGGAAACACAAAGAAAGCAAAAATGTAGCATTGTTTTTCCTTCTATAGAATTGATAAGAATAAAGTGATGAAAGAGGTACCGAATTTGGCCAAAAAAAGAATCATTATTTCACATCCACCAAATATATTTGTAATCTACGTTTTAAAGAAGAAAGATTTCAAAGCTATAATGTAACATAAAAAAAACTATTAAGGTAGTTTTATCTTAAGCATATAATTTAATAGTTTTGATAGTTACTAATGAGAGTAGCTTAGGAATTATTATTCCTGTGCTACACATGAAAAACCTAGGGAGAAAAAGAAAATAGGAGTTCAAATGCTTGTGCTGATTTAAACTTGGTAACAGGGCAAGGCAGGGTTAGAGCACTTTATACTTCAATGAGTACCCCCTTTCACATGGTACTGTATCTCCAAATGTGTTGTTGTCACAGCACTTATCAATTTCTATAAATGAAATTAGCAATAAATATAGGGTATGGAAGTCAAAAGTCCACCCACTGTTACAGCACACTTTATGAAAGTGGAGGTGACGAGTGTACGGGATGACACATGGTGTGGGTTTTCAGAGGACGGCGCTCCCATGAGGCTGGCCTAGGTGAGTGTCTTGTTACTATCACAAGCCAGCTGGGTGACCTAAATCCATAGTAGTATAATTTATCTAATCTCAATTTCCATCAGTTTGCTGGGAACAATCAAAGCATTCACTAGTAACATCCTGGTGAACATGGAATGAGACAGTTTAAGTGAACAAAAATACAGGGTTATACACACTTTAAATGCTCAATATTTATGGTCATTAGCTACCACTGTATCATAAGTACATATCATTACATTTATTCATTTTTTATCCTCGATTAAAATATAGCATGCAAAGTGTAAAAACACAAAACCTTTCCGAGAGCAGTTCAGGGTGACCTAAAGAATGCTCAATATTGTCAAGTCTTCTCACTAAATTGATCTACAGATTTAATGGAGTCCCAGGCAAAGCCAGAAGAGATTTTTTTGGCTTGTTTATTAAATTTTTCTTGTGAAAACTGAATGAATTTTATGAAATGCAAGGAACTAAGAATTGAGAAGACAGTCTTTAAATAGAATTAAGTTGAAGAACTTACACGTCTGATTAAAGCTTCATTTAAAAACAATAGTAGTCAAAGCAGCATGTTTGTGGACAGAACTAGAGAAATAGACCAATGCACCAGAATAGAGTGCAGAGACAGATTCACAAATATGTACTCATTTGATTTGAAATAAACACCCCACTGGAATTAAATTAGAAAATAATGTATGTATGGCAGGTGTAACAAATTGCATGGCCTTATAGAAAATGGAAAGAAACCTCGAATTATTATTTACATGGCATGAAAGGAATTCTATATGGGCTTGCAAGCCAAGGTGTATAATGCAAAAAAAAAATACTTTTAGACAATAGCAGAATGTATTCAAGAGAATATATTCATGATTTTAGGATTGGCAAGGATGTTCTTTCAAAACACTGCCCATAAAGGAGAAGTATGCTGAATTAGACTTCATTAAAGCTAAGAATGACCATTCGCTGAAAGACACTATTAAGAAATGGCAACAATGTAATTTACATCTAAAATAAGAAAAAGGTAGAAATCCAATCAAGTTGAGCAAAAAGAATTTAATAAGCATGACATCAAAAAGGATATTCAAATAATATATTAACTTTGCATTCATTCAATAAATTGGAGATTATGTTTCTCCAATATTATCTTTTTAATCCAAGTGTGTTTTAAATTATTATTTTACCTATAGTAAAAATAATATATTTGCCACATAGTATTTCAAAAACATTGGAGAGTAAGACACTGATACAAAGCCATCCATCATGCTGTAACCCTGCCAAACACTGGTTATTCACAAAGGATTCAGCCTCTACAGTTTCCTGTATACCTCATAGGCATTTAAAGGGACATTTAAAAATATACTTGTGGTTACTAATAGATTTATTTTCATATTTTATTTCATTCAATATAACCTCAGGATTTATCTATAATATTGCATAAACACCATAAATATCCTTTTAATAATCCATAATGATAAACTATACATATGTTCTTATTTACTTGACTCTTCGTCAGTAATTTTTGATATAAGGATCCAAGGTTTCTAGGAGTATTTATATGTCTCTATCTTTGCATTT
>PVKM010039905.1:0-13623 GCA_004027735.1 Carollia perspicillata | reverse complement strand
AACACAGCTGACAGTTTTATTTTGCCAAAGAAAAATACTGGTTACCACTTTTTCAGTTACTTATAACAATACAATTTATAAGCTCCTAGTCAAGCTAACAAAGAAAAACATTATAAAAGAAAAAAACAAATCGTAAACATCAGAAGTGAAAGAGTTTCCATCACTACTCATCCCATGGACATTAAAAGGTTAATTAAATAATATTATATAAATAACTCTCTGCCCACAAATTTGATAACTGAAACAGACATTCCATGAAAGGCATAATCTAAGGAAATTCACACAAAGAGATGTAGATAATCTGAATAGGCCTTTATCTATTAAAAATAATTAGAGCAATAATTAACCTTCTAAAACAGAAAGCATCAGTCACAGATGTATCACTGATGAATTCTACCAAATATTTAAGGAAAAATGATACCAATTCTCTCTGATTAGTTCCAAAAATAGTAGCATTGAAAACACTCTCTGACTCATTCTAAGAGGCCAACATTACCTGAGTATCAAAACTAGAAGATAGCCCTGGCTGGCGTGGCTCAGTGGATTGAGCGCAGGCCTGCGAACCAAAGGATCGCGGTTTGATTCCCAGTCAGGGCACATGCCTGGGTTGCGGGCCAGTTCCCAGCAGGGGAGTCACGAGAGGCAACCACACATTGATGTTTCTCTTCCACTCTTTCTCCTTCCCATCTCCTCTCTCTAAAAGTAAATAAATAAATTAATTAAAAAAAAAAAAACCTAGAAGATAACATGCAAAAAGAGAAAGAAAACTACAAATCAGTATCTTACATAACAACAGATACAAAAACCTCCAATAAAATATTAGTAAATAAAATCCAAACATGAGTAAAAATAATTATATGCAATGAACAAGTGGGATTTACTCCATGTATGCAAGGCTGTTGCAACAGTGAAAAACCAATTAATATAATTAATAATATAACAAGCTAAATAAGAAAAATCCTATCAATAGATGCAAAAAAGGTATTTGAAAAAATCCAATAGCAGTAACAGAGGGGAATTTCCTCAACTTGATAAAAAAAATCTACAAAACACCCTGTAGCTAATGTCATACTAAATGGTGAGAAACTAGTTGCAGGCACAGCACAGAGAAATTGCAAGTTTGTTTCCAGATCCCTGCCATAAAGTGAGTGATAATCCTTTTGTTCATGGAGTGTCCTGCCTTTAATTTGTAAAAACTGCAGCATCTGTGAAGCACAATAAAGCTAAGCACAATAAAACGAGGTATGCCTGTACTTTCCCCTTATGATTATGGCAAGGGTGTCCTCATTCACTACTTCTATTAAACATTGTGCTAGAAGCCTTTGCTAATGCAGCCAGAAGAACAAGTACATGAAAGGTACACAGAACGAGAGGGGAGAAATGATACCCATGGCAAATAAAACACATGAGAAGCTGCTCAACCTGACATCAGGGAATTATAAATTAAAAGAATGAGATACCACCTCATATCTAGAATGACGAAACCCCCAAACACTGGCCATACATGTTGATGGGAATATAGAACAGCAGAATTAAATTTGGCAGAAATGCAAAATGGGACAGCCACTTCCACTTGGAAGACAGTTTGGCAGTTCATTACAAGGCTAAACATAGTCTTATCATATGATCCATCAATTATACCTCTAAGTATTTACTCAAACTAGTTGAAAATTTACGTTCACAATAAAACCTGCCCATCCATTTTATACAGCTTATTTATCATTGTAAAATGCTGGAAGCAAACAAAACATCCTTCAACATGTAAATGGATAAACAAATTTTGGGGCACCCAGACAATGGATAATTATTCATCAATAAAAAAAATAAACCACTAAGCCACAGGAAAAATAAGTAGGAGAACCCTAAATGCTTACTACTAAATGAGATAAGCTAGTTGGAAAAGACTACATAGTGTGTTATTCCAACTACACGGCATTCTGAAAAAGACAATCTAGTGGTGGCTGTGGGGATTAGGGGTGGGCAGAGGGGAAGAGATGAATAGTAGAGCATAGGGTATTTTAGGGCAGGGAAACTGTTCTGTATGATACTGTAGTGGTACCTACATGACATACTCATTTGCCAAGACTAATAATACTGTATAACACAAGGAGCAAACCCAACGTGAACCATATATGTACATTACAAAACAACATATTAATGATTCATCAGTTTTAAGAAATGTATCAAACTAATGAAAGATGTTAATGAGGAACTAAATAGGGGAACTGTGTGGGGAAGAGGGTATATAGGAACTCTGTAATTTCTGCTTCATTTTTCTTTACCCAAAACTATTCTAAAAACAGTGTATTATTAGAAATAATTTTTAGTTCTAGTTCTGCATGTTAAGATGCTTAAGATGCTTGGAAATCCCCACATTGTCCTAAAAATAGATTAAAAAGCTAAACAGACTGAAAACTTAAGAACTGTTCTGGGGTCCATAAGAGAGGGGGGATACTGGGCAGACAAATCGCTGCTCTCAAGACCAGAGAGACAGAAGTGAATTAACACAGGGAGTCAGGGCGTACCTTACTGGACTCTCTGGCCAAGACCACGGCAGAACCACAGCTGGCATGGGAAAACTTGAACTGAATTGATGAACTGCCGGAGGCTCAGTGCAGTTAACTCTAAGAGTTGAAAACTCCAGGGGTCTCAGTCAGAAGAGGGCCCCACAAAATTTACCTTCAGGAGCTCAACCAGGTTCCCACAGATACACTGGGGAGAAATCTCCAAGTGGTTCTGGCAAAGGGAGGGGCAAAGGAACCAGGAGGTTGGCAAATGTTGCTAATCATTGAAGATGAATGCTCAGTACATCAGAGCTCATTATACTATTATTCCTAATACTTTAGTGAATGTTTGAAAATTTTCATAATAAAAAACACTATATAATGTAAGAGAAAGAAAAAGAAAGAAAGAAGAAAAAATAACTAAAGCATGCTGGTGTTCTAAACAAGGCCTGACCTCAGGGGAAACTAGGTAACCAGAGCCTAATCTGCTAGGGCATTGTAAACAGCTGACCTGCTGGAAGGAAAAGGCCCAAAATGTAGCCCGTGTTAACTTTCCACGTGGGAGAAGAGCGACAGATACATACCCAACTATAGCCAAGTATGGCCATCCTGTCCCACCTTAGGGGGAAGGGAACAACTGAGAAATGCTTGTGGAGTTCACAGCCCAGAGGCATAGACTCATTAAAAGACTAAAAGTCTGAGTATGAGACTTAATCATAGGACTATAGAATGCTTCCCTTCCCCCCCACACTTCACCACCACATTACTAAAGACCTATTTATAGCTATTTCTTTTAGCCTGAACCTCATACATCTTGGTTGCTCTGTTGCCACACTTCAAGGCCAGGCAGGTCCATGGTATTCATGCAGATGGAAAAGTATTCATGGAGCTGTTGGGTTGTCAGGCATGCCTTTATTTGCAGGGGTGGGTGAGCCACGCACACTGCAAGCTGCATGTCTATCTGCATGTCTCATGTCATGGCCCTTGCTCCCCAGCATGGCACCCATGGTGGCACCTGTCTCCTTGCATGTGTCTCTCATCATCGTGCCCTGCAGGGAGTCCTTAGCTGTTTAAGTACTAGAGGGAAACGAAGCCAGCAAGACACCAGAAATTATATCATAACATAACATAACATAACATAACATAACATAACATAACATAACATAACATAACATAATTCTGCACATGCAAGCCGACCTCATGTTATGGGAACAGTTTATCGGACTCAGTCTCAAGCCCGTGAAAACACTGCTTCCCTTAGCTACCCAGACACCTGGGTGAGGAAGCCAGACTGCCTCCACTTACACTACGGTTGTTACCATTTTTTTATAATTATAAAGAAAAATCACAAGTCATGCCAAAAGGTAAAAAACTCAATTTGAAGAGACCAAGCAAGCACCAGAACCAGATATGACAGAGATGTTGGAATTTTCAGACCAGGAATTTAAACTGATTATGATTATTATGCTAAGTGCTCTAATGGTTAAAAGAAATAGCATGTGAGCATCAAGGTGCAATGCAAACAAAGAAAGGAAAGTAAGAGAAATACTGCACTGTGTTTACAGATAAACACACTGTAACACAAATGGGAATGCCTTAGGCTGGCTTGCTGGTAGACAGCCCAGCTGAGAGAGGATGTTTGAGCTTGAGGATTTGTCACAGAAGTTTCCAAAACTGAAAAACAAAAACAAAATGAAGCCTCAAAACAAACAATATAATAAGCAGTTGTATCATCAGTGTAGCTCAGGACTGTCTTACTGATGAATTCTCTAACTTTCAGAAATTTGATTAAAACTCGGTATGTATAGATTAAATAGAAAAGCTATTCAATTTGTTGACTTCCAAGATGTTTTATTTGTTTTATCAAAATGATACTGAGATGCAATAAATTAAAATGTAAAATAATCTTCCTTGTCTTAAAGATGATTGAGAATTGTGAGGGAAAAAAAGAAAGGAATACAGAAACCATTGGTAACTGGTGTGTATTTAAAATAACTTTGTAGTTTAAAGTGATGAAACTAAAATTCTAGAAAACCATAAAAATATATACATTTTTCTGTGGTTATATAAAACATTCTAATTTTCTGGCCATATTTATTAGGATGGGAGAATAAAGAAAAAGTTTGGAATTAGGGAGATATTTTTATAGTGAATAACCTAGCTGAAAAGTTGAAAAGTAACTATAAAGAAAACTCTCACAAGGAGATACAAAATATAAGTGTATTAGAATAATTTATTTAAAGAAAGAGACTGGCTAATGAATTAAGGGGTCCAATAAAAACCATACCGTGTATAAGAGATTTATTTAAGGAAGACAATTTTGAAATTTTGAAATCTAAGGAATGTAAAAATATATAATATCCCAGTGGAAGGTAGGTAGTGAGAAATTCATTTATGTAATACAAAATAGAATAGAATTAAGGCTTAAATCCTAAAACTTTGTACTGCTTAATATTAATTACAAAAGGGATTTGAGCAAGTTGTATGGTAAATTATAGCTCAATAAAGCCATCTAAGGTGGTCTAGTCTCATTTTTATGTACATATCTCTTAAATTTTCCCAACACCATTTATTGAATAATCTATCTTTATCCCATTGTATGTGCTTGCTTCTTTTGTAGAATGTTAATTGACAAAGGTGTGGGTTTATTTCTGGGCTCTCTATTCTGTTCCACGGATTTATGTATCTGTTTTAATGTTTTGATTACTATGGCCTTATACTGTAGTTAGATATCAGGTAGCATGATTCCTCCAACTTAGTTCTTCTCTTTCAGGATCACTGTTGCTATGCAGGGCCCACTGTGTTTCCATATAAATTTTTGAAATATTTGTTCTACTTCTGTGAAATATGTCATTGGAATCTTGATACAAATTGTGTTGAATCTGTAAATTGCTTTGTGTATAATGGACAATTTAATGCTATTAATTCTTCCTATCCATGAAGCATATATATGCTTCTATTTATTTGTATCTTCTTTATTTTTTCTTCAGTGTCTTATAACTTTCTATGTGCAGGTCTTTCACACCACTGGTTAGGTTTATTCCTTAGTATTTTATTCTTCTTGAAGCAATTGTGAACAGGATTGTTTTCTTAATTCTCTGTTATTTCATTATTGGCATATAAAAATGCAACTGACTTCTCGATATTAACATTGTATCCTGCTACTTTACTGAATTTGTTTACCAGTTCTGGTAGATTCTTGTTGGAATCTTCGGGGTTTCCTATGTACAGTATCTAGTCATCTGCAAATAAACACAGTTTTACTTCTTCCTTTCCAATTTGGATGCCTTTTATTTCTCCTTCTTGTCTGATTGCTGTGGCTAGGACTTTCTTGAATAAGAAAGGTGAAAGAAGATATCCCTGTCTTATTCCAGGTTTTAAGGATAACACTTGTAGTTCTTGCCATTGAATGCGATGCTGGCAGTGGGTTTGTCATATGTGGCCTTTATTATGTTTAGGTATATTCCCTGTATTCTCACTTTGCTGGGAGTTTTTATCATAACTGGATGCTGGACTTTGTCAAATGCTTTTTCCTATATCTATTGATATGATCATGTGTCTTATTCCTTCATTTATTTATGTGGTGAATCATATTTATTGATTTGTGAATGTTGCACCTATCTTGCATTACCAGAATGAATCCCACTTAGTCATGATGTATGAAGATCTTTTCGCTGCATTGCCATATTTGATTTGCTAATATTTCATTGAGGATTTTAGCATCTTGTTCATCAGGGATATTACCCTATAATTTTCTTTCTTTGTAGTGTGTTTATCTGGCTTTTGAATTAGGATAATGCTGGCCTCATAAAATGCGTTTGGGAGCCTTCCCTCCTCTTGAATTTTATGAAATAGTTTGAGGAGAGGTGTTAGTTCTTGGAATGTTTGGTAAAATTCACCTGTGAAGCCTCTGATCCAGGGATTTTGTTTGTTGAGAGTTTTTTTTTATTACTACTTCAACTTCACCAGGTGTAATCTGTCTATTCAGACTCTGATTCTTCCTGATACAGTTTTGGAAGATCGAGTGTTTTTAGGAATTTATCTATTGCATCCAGGTTGTACAGTTTGTTGGCATATAGTTGTTCATAATATTTTCTTAAAATCCTTTGTATTTCTTTGGTGTCAGTTGTTATTTCTCCTCTATCATTTCTGATTTTACTCATTTGGTTCCTTTCTCTTCTTTTCTTAATTAGTCTGGTTAAAGGTTTGTCAATCTTGTTTATCTTTTCAAAGAACCAGCTCATGGATTCATTGAACTTTGTATCATTTTTTAGGCTTTATTTTGTTTATTTCTGCTCTAATCTTTATTATTTCCTTCATTCTACTCACTTTTGGCTTTGCTTATTGTTCTTTTTCAAGTTTCTTTAAGCATAAAGTTAGATTGCTTATTTGAGCTTTTTCTTATTTCTGGAGATAGGCCTGTAATGCTATGAATTTCCCTCTCACGATTGCTTTCCCAGTGTCCCACAGATTTTGGATTGTTGTGTCCTCATTTTCATTTGTTTCAATGTATGTTTTGATTTCTTCTTTGATCTCATTGTTGACCTATTCATTGTTTAATGACATGTTATTTAGCTTCCATATCTTTGCATGTTTTTTAGTGTTCTCGTGATTTATTTCTAGTTTCATAGCATTGTGGTCAGAGAAGATTCTTGATATGATTTCAGTCTTCTTAAATTTATTGAGATTTGCTTTGTGCCCTAACATGTGGTCTATTCTAGAACACATTTCATGTGCACTTGAAAAGTATGTCTATTTTACTGCTTTGGGGTGAAGTGCTCTGAGGTTATCAATTGAATCCATTTGATCTAGTGTGATGTTTAAGGTCACTGTGTCCTTGTTGATTTTCTGTCTGGAACATGTATCCATTGTAGTCAGTTTTAAACCCTCAGTAGAGGGTTTTAAAATCCTCAGTTATGACTATATTTGTATTTATCTCTCCCTTTATGTCCATCAAGATTTGCTTTACATATTTAGGTGCTCCTACATTGGGTACATAAATGTTCACTAGAGTTATATCCTCTTATTGGATTGTTCCTTTTATCACAATGTAGTGTCCTTCTTTGTTTCTTACTGTAGCCTTGGTTTTAAAGTCTATTTTGTCAGATATAAGTACTGCTACGCCAGCTTTTTTCCTTTTCCATTTGCATGAAGTACCTTTCTTTATCCCTTTACTTTTAGTCTGTGTGTATCTTTTGATCTGTCGTGGGTCTCTTGGAGGCAGCATATATATGGGTGTTATTTTCTTATCCATTCAGCCACCCTCTATCTTTTAGTAGGAGCATTTAAGCTCTCTACACTTGCAGTGATTATTGTTAGATATGTATGTAGTGCCATTCTATTGTTATACTGTTTTCCTCTGTTTTGTTTTTCTTTTCTCTTTTTCTTCTTAAAGCAAGCCCTTTTAACATTTGTTGCAGTACTGGTTCGGTGTTAACAAACTCCTTTAGGTTTTTCTTGTCTGGGAAGGTCCTTATTTACCTTTGATTTTGAATGGTAGCCCTGCTGGGTAAAGTAGCCTTAATTGTAGGTCCTTGCTTTTCATCATCTTGAATATTTCACACCACTCCCTTCTTGCCTGAAATATTTCTGATGAGTAATCAGATGAAAGTCTAGTTGCTGCTCCCTTGAAGGTAACTGCCTTCTTTTCTTTTGCAGCTTTTAAAATTTTGCAGCTTCTAAAATTTTGCAGCTTTTCTCTCCTTGTCATTTTAATTATAATGCTTCTTGGTGTGGGCCTCTTTTAGTTCAACTTGTTTTGGACTGTATAATCTTCTGGACTTGTGTGACTTTTTCCTTCACCAGGTTAGGGTACTTTTTGTCATGATTTCTTCAAAGGGGTTCTCAATCCCTTGCTCACTCTCTTTTCCTTCTGGTATTCTCATCGTGTGGATGTTGCAACACTTCATGTTGTCCAAGATGTTTCTTAAGCTCTCCTCATGTGTTTTAATTTGTTTTTCTTTTTGCTGCCCTGCCTTGTTTTTTTTTTACCTACCTTGTCTTCCAAGTCACTGATTCTATACTCTGTTTCATCTAACCTACTGCTTATTCCTTCCAGTGTATTATTTATTTCAGATGTTGCATCTTTATTTCTGACTGGTTCTTTTTTATGACTTCTATGTCTTTTTTCATGCTGTTGAGCATCTTTATTATCATTGCTCTAAACTTTCTGATAAATTGCTTGTCTCCATTTCATCTAGTTCTTCCAGAGAATTCTCTTATTGTTTCTTTTGGGTCTGTTTCTTTGTCTTCTCATTTTGGCTGCTTCTCTGTATTTTCCACCTTAATTTTTAAACTAATCAGTCATTAGACTGATTGGTTGTTAAACCAATCAAGCTGTAATCAGCTTAAGCACCACAGGGTGGGAGCAGAGTAATTCCTGTGGGTGGGGCTATTGCTTCCTCTCAGGTTGATGCCACTTGGAGAAGAGTGCTCTACCTGAGAAAGATGGCTTCTGCAGTATGGGCAATGACTCAGCACAGGGATCCTGGTGGCTGTTTCTTCAGTTCTCTCCTCAGAGCCACCAAACCCAGACTCACCTCAAGCATCTCTAGTCCACTCTGTCCTCTCTCTGGCAGAACCCAAGTTAAGTGGCTACAAATGAAATTTTTGTGCATTGGCCCTTTAAGAGTCTCTCTCTCAGTCTCCAGCTGTCTGTCCCTGGCAGACAGAAAACTTGCTGCTTTTCACCATTGGATATCATCTGGGTTTCTTTCAGGCTCTGGTACTGTAGGTTGGGGAGCTCAGTTTTGGGTTTAGACCCCACACTTCCTAGGGGTAACCCACCCAGCCACTGAAATTTCCCTCCAGAACTTCAGCTGCCACTTGTGGGAGCCCAGCCAGACCTCTTGAGCCTCCTCTGCACTCCCTACCGGTTTCCTTGTGGTGAAGTGGTTTCTTCTGTCTATCCTTGGTTTTAAGGCTTCTCTCTAGCTAGTGTTCAGGTGGTTATTTGGGAAGCTTTCTCTACAACTTACTTTCAATTCCGGATTGGTCCTGCAAGGAGGTTAATGTAGCTTCCACTTGCTCTGCTGCCATCTTGGATCCTCCAAGGATCATTGGATTTAAATGTAATTAACATAGGATAAGTGAAAAGGACTTATAGTACCTTTGAAATGAGATAGCCACCTGATCCAGGGTACGTTATCACACTTGAGTTGGTGATTATGTATCACACTATTTAAGAATAACACTATTAATATCCTCATTCTGATTTTCATCTTGTTTTTAATTTACCTTGTGAACAATTGATTCAACTAAGTCATTTTTCTTTTATTTCTTATACTATCACTCTTGTTTTTCTGTTGGCCGTCTTTCTTCCTTTGAATGCTTCAACCCTTTTTCTCATTATTAAAGCAAATACTCTGCACATGCAGTAGCGGGTTGTCATTGCCTCAGTGATCTAGAATTTTCTGAACATGAGATTGAAATAAGGGAGCCCAAATTGCCTCTTGGCTCCTCATGATAACACCAATCTATTTGCTTGTACAACTTGCAAAGGCTTTATTTTAAGGAATCCAGAGGATGTTCTATTATTTTTAAAAGATAAGAGATTCAAGCAGTAATAGTTTTCAGCATACTCTCTCTATTCATGCTTTCACTCAGTCCAAATGCAGAAGAACTTACATTACCTTTAAATTCTGGGGGATTTTCTATACGGTGAACATTTCTGGAACTCAACTTGAAAAGCCCATTCTGTTTAATTACATCTACCATGAAATTATGAGTCTCCTTATCATTTATTTAACTAAATCTAAGATATCCAAGATTCATCAGGCAGTTGCTTGTATTTTCAAGCAAGTTGTCACACTGTTTTGAACTATATTCATAAGCTTCCATAGTTACCTCTCTAGTGCCTCAATGACAATACGTTAATAGGATCATAACTGAACACTATATTTTCCAATTCCCCAGAGAACAATGGTTGTGCAATTATACTTTTCTATGATCACTGTTTTACTTAATATAACTTTTTTCTTTATATTTTCAGAAATTTTACTTATACTAAAAATCAATTAAGAAGTAACAAGGTAATAGTCCTCACTCTTTTATTCTCCATTTACCTTTCCTTATGAATTTATTTGGCCAATTAAACAGAAGTCAAAACTTTTCATACATAAACAATAACAAATAAGCAAACAACCCTCTGCCACAAAGGTTTTGCTGCTTCATGCTGAAAGCAGACCAGCAATCATCCTGGCATCAAATCTCAGGTTTTTCTTTTCTCTTCTTTGCCTAACACAAAGGGACCATGCCATATTGAGTTGTAGGTCTGAAAGCCAATTCTATTCATAACACTAACCTTTAGTATCTACAAAAGATTAAGTAGCAGTGGTCTTGGGCTCTGACTGATAATCAAACACATTGTGTACAATAGCCTTCAGACAATACCATCTTTATTAGATTTAATGAAGGGTAAAGATCAAAGAACAACAGCACAGTGGCAGGAGAGCAGTTCTTTCTTGATTCCTAAGGGACAGCTTCTGAATATTCCAGAAACTCCACATTAATTAAGATCATGACTGAGATTTGATGTTAGATTTAATAACATAAAGGTGATTGGTTACTTTGACAGAAGAGTTGTAGTGTCAAGTTGAGGTGAAAGTCTAATTAGAGAGGGTTAATGGGAGATAGGCGAGTCGCTGTAGACATATAATACTCAAACAGTTTTCCTATAAAGGGCAGCAGAGTAACAGGCAGAAACTTGAGGCAAAAGTCAAGTCAAAAGTAGTTTTGAAATGAAAGAGTTTGCTGATGGTAGTGAACCATTAAAGAAGAAAACATAAAATATGCTGGAAGAACAGAGAAGCATTTCTGGAATGATGTATTTGTGTGGGCAAGAAGAAATGAGTACTGAACCCTATTGGAACACTGGGAATATTTCCACATTTTTCTTATGTTTCATTAACTACTTATTGTTAGCTCAGGTCTCAGAAGACATAAACATGCTAGCAACTCTCTGTTTCATTGCTTGTTTTTAGTTCTTTTTGAATGTCTGGTATTGGGATTTCTTGTTGAAAGGCTATGGGGTGAATATTAACTCAGAGAACTAGGAATGCCTACTAATCTCTTTCCCATTCCATTGCACCATGAAGAACTATTTTCTCAGATTTCAATTTATCAGAGAAAATTAACAAAAATCAGAAACAATGTAAAGGATCCATACATATTTGATATTTTCTAGACCTTTATTCAGGAAAAATGATCAATTATATCTCATACAACTATGGCTCTCTAATCAATGATTTCTGCCTCAACATTTAGCAAAATACTCTGTGAAATACCAGGTGTATTTAATATGCAGGATGTGGACATAAGCAGAAGGAGGAGGCAAAGTGTTTGCAAATTGAGTGAATGCGGTTCCCTGTTCTGGTTTGTGGTCCCTACTGTACTGATTCTGTTTATAGAGTTTTTTTCTCCTACTTATTCTTTCCCTTGCTGTTGATGCTGTTAATATATTTGTAGGAGCCAAGCATCTGGACATAACCAGAGAGATGTAACATACATCACTCAATAGAGATATTATTAGCTGAAAATCTGCTCTCCCAGTACAGTACTGACCAGAAAGAGCAAGATGGAAACCAGAAATTTTACTTTTCTTATACTAACTCACTAGCAGTCTTGTTCTTGTTCCAATCAGATTTTTTTTAAGTCCAAAACTATTTAAACATAACCATATTTATTTGCTGAACACTGAAATATAGCCTCTTTTGTTTTGGTGCCTTGATAATATATGAATATATGACTGACTGAGAATTACACTGACATTAGATTAGAGCATAAGCAATATGACCACAATGACCAGCATATAGTACTTATTTAAAGGGAGCTTTTTATTCCAGCACTATTTTCTTTTACTTTCCCACCACCTAGCATAGATTTGATTGCAGGAGGCTGTAGCACAATGCTTTTGATCCAGTTTGAACCAGGACTTTCAAGCAACTGTAACGCATTATGTGATAACCTTACCAATGATTTAAGAATAATACTTTTCAACATATTATTTTTCTCTCATAGCATTAACAAAACCCTTAATCTAACCCCACTATCTAGTTACGATCTCTTCAAGATTAAACTCTTATTTTCCTAAATAAAACCAAAATGAATTGGTTCAAAATATCTGTCACAGTGAAATTCCATCAAAATGGAACATTCTGCAATTTATATCATCGGTATGGTTTTGTCGTTTCTGTTCCAGTTAGCTCATTTTGCAGATGGTACCACAAGGCCCAGACAAGCTAATTAATCTCGGGATACATAGGTCAGGTAGCTTGCTGTCATGTTAGTGTTTCGACACAGCTACTGGGAAAAGGCAGAATGACAAAAATGTTATGGAACATGAGGCTTTCTAAATAACCCTGCAGTCATTTTTCAAATTGCTGCCAAATGCCTTCTTCAGAGCAGCAGCAAAATGCCAGCAAAGGCTGAAGTCAGGGGTAGAATAACTATTGTTCAAATGGCAAGGCACAGCAGATCACGTGCTGTCTGGTGTTGCAAAAAAGAAGAAGAAATGGCTACTGGTTATATCTGTTATTTGCAGACAACTTCTCTCTTCTCTGAATCACAGACTTCTAAGATCAGTGTGGTACTAGCTTTTCCTAAATTAAGCTATTAGTGTGAGGACAGAATTTAATGGTGTGTGAGGTTCTCAACTTATTATTAATAATGTAGCAGCCATCATTATCTTGCTATCTTCTGAGTCAGAAAACCCTATAGCATCAGCTTTTACAGGTGATGACAGTCTCTTTACCCTTGCAATGTTTAAACATTTCATGGAACTCAAAACACAAGCCCAGAGCTTGAATGTCTAGTTGACTTATTTTCATGTTTGTCTATAAAGCGTTTTATAGAAATATTAAAATCTGCATCTTTGGAGGAACCATTGATTTTAAGGTGGGTGTTCAGAATACATTTATTACAAAGATGAAATAGTTCAAATCATTTCTGCTCTCACTGCTCTTATAATTAATGCAGAAGTATGTAAGACATAAGTGCCAAGTTTTAACTTTTGCAGACTAGGAGGAAAGTTGCTCACATTAAAACAACGGGTAGTAGGGAGAAAAGAGTGGAGAGTGCAATAAAGCTACACCTCACTGCCAACTTCTGGCATCTCGTCCCA
>PVKM010039904.1:0-13625 GCA_004027735.1 Carollia perspicillata | reverse complement strand
TCATCATCTAATCTAAACCTCTAATAAGATAGATGAAAATGAAGCTAGAAGCACTGAGATGACTCACTACAAGTTACACAACCAGCCAGTAATTAACAGAGACATAGGTCTCCCATGCCCTGGCATGTACCCTCTCAACCAGAAGCCTGGTTGCTTATGGACTTGATTCCCTCAATTCTATACATTTTTAGTCATACAACAGAAGCTTACCCCAGCAATGTAGCTGCCAGTAGCTCGAATACAACTCACAGCAACACCGATTCCCCCAGCAGACTTGGAAATCAATGCACACTGCTTTAGAGTGTCATAAATGCCTTCGATACTATCATCTTTCATACTCAGAAGGAAACAGCTATGAGGGAAAGAAGTGACAACTCAGCAAGCAAATGAAGGAAAGCAGAGTCACAAAAATGACTATATAATCAAAGACACTAAATTAGGCAAATAAAAGATTTAAAGTTTACAAAATTCCTAGGTGAAAAAAAATACTTAGAAGAAAAAAATACTTTTACTAGCTATGATGCAGTAAGACATATCGACATATCATAATGTAAAATTACCTTGCTGCCAAACGTAGATGTTAAGCCTAAAAGTCTTAGTGATAAGTCTAAACTATTAGCTTACATGTTCACCAGACTGCAAACATGCCATTATCACATCTTCTCATGCAAATTCCTAAACATGCATAACAATGTTTTCAACAGTGTTCTCAAGAAAAACTAAACATTAAAAAAAAACCACCTATGCAACTGTCAACCAATTCTTTGATATGTCACCAAAATTCAGCTCCCTTAGTCTTTTTAAAGACAACCTCTCTACCTGTGCTTTGGATCTCATTCTGTTCCCTATCTCGGGAACCATACTCCACCAATGATCCCTTCACTACTTTGAATAATCAACCAATCAAATGGATTCTATCCATTCACTTCTTCTACTGAATATTAAGACATTCAGAAAACTGTAAATAATATACTTTGTACTTATAACCACCTACCTGAAGAAATTAGACATGCCAAATAAAGCTTAATTAAAATACCATACAATCTCACGCATTCCTACCTTTCAGCATTTACATGTTCTATGTTTTAAAAATTTGATTGCAAATTTATTTATCCTCTGCCACTTTTTAATTCAGTACTTTTTAATTAGATTCTTTCCTATTGATACATATAACTCGTTTGTTTATTTTCACTGCTGTAAGGTATTCCATGGTATGAATACAAGCTACCAATATATTTGTCCATTTGCCTGTTGATGGACATTTGGTTTATTTCCAATTTGTTTGCTATTTTAAACAATGCTTCTGTGAAAATTCTTGGAACATATCTCCTTGTGCTCATATCTAAGGATTTCTTTAGGGTATAAACCTAGGAGAGAATGGATCTCCTAGGGTCAATGGGTAGGCACATGTTCCACCTTATGAAAGATTCTCTGAAGTGAGGGTTAAGTATACTCTATCTAGCAATGTATAATAAGAGTTCCCTGTGTTCTACATTCTCACCAACACTTGACATTATCTGCATTAAATATACAGTCCTTGCATTATCAAACTGATGGGTAAGATGTACCTCATTATACTTTCATTTTCCTAATTACTAACAACATTTATTATCTCACATGTTTACTGACCAATCAAGTTTCTTCATCTATGAATTATTTTTTACATCCTTTGTCCATGTTTCTATCTGGTTCTGTCTTTTTCTTATAATCCCTGGACAGTTAACATACATTGCAAATTATCTTTTCGCAGTTTGAAACTTGTTTTTTTCACTGTTTTTGATTCACAGAAGTTTTCAATTTTAATGCAATTTTCCTTTATGTTGCTTTGCTTATTGTATCTATTTTAAGAAATCTTTCACTGCTCTGAGGTCATATATATTCTCCTAACAAGACACAGGTTGAGGCATTAAGAGTCATGGTATCTACAACTCACTTTTTAAATTAAGCATATTTTATTGATTATGCTATTACAGTTGTCCCAGTTTTTTCCCTTTGCCCCCCTCCACCAAGTACTCCCTTCCCTCTAGCAATCTTCCCCACTTAGTTCATGTCCATGGGTAGTATGTGTAAGTTCTATGGCTTCTCCACTTCCTATGCTATTCTTAACTTGCCCCTACTGATTTTGTTCCTACCAATTATGCTTCCTAATCCCTGCACCATTTCCCCATTCTCCCAGCCAATAATACTCCAAATGATCTCCATATCCACGATTCTGTTCCTGTTCTGGCTGTTTGCTTACTTTGTTTTTTTGATTCAGTTGTTGATAGTTGTGAATTTGTTGTCTTTTTAATGTTCATAATTTTGATCTTCTTTTTCTTAAGTAAGTCCCTTTAACATTTCATGTAATGATGGCTTGGTGATGATGAATTCCTTCAGTTTTACCTTGTCTGGGAAGGCATTTATCTGCCTTCCCATTGTAAATGATAGCTTTGCTGGATAGAGTAATCTAGGTTGTAGGTCCTTGCTTTCCATCACTTTGAATGCATCTTGCCAGTCACTTCTTGCCTGCAAACTTTCTTTTGAGAAATCTAGTGACAGTCTTATGGGAACTCCTTTGTAGGTAACTCTTGCTTTTCTCTCACTGCTTCTAAGATTCTCTTTATCTTTAAGCTTTGGCATTTTAATTATGTGTTCTGGTGTTGCCCTCTGTGGGTCCAATTTGTTTAGGACTCTCTGCTTTCTGGACTTGTATGTCTTATTTCCTTCACCAAATAAGAGACATTTTCTTTCATTATTTTTTCAAATAAATTTTCAATTTTCTTGCCCTTCCTCTTTTCCTTCTGGCGTCCCTATGATTTGAATGCTGGCACATTTGGAGATGTCCCAGAGGTTCCTCAACCTATCCTCACTTTTTTTAATTTTTGTTTCTTCTTTTCATTTTGGTTGAATGTTTATCTCTTCCTTATGCTCCAAATTCTTGGTTTGAATCCCAGCTTCCCTCCCTTCTCTGTTCGTTTCTTGTGGATTATTCTTTATTTCACTTAATGTAACCATCATTTCTTCCTTTATTTTTTCTGACATACTCAAGGAATTCTCTGAATATCCTGATAAGCAGTGTTTTTGAACTCTGCATAGGCTGGCTATCTATAGGTAGGAAATCTGATAGGTTGGCTATGTCCATTTTGCTTATCCATATTTTTCGGACCATAAGATGCACCTAGGTTTTAGAGGAGGAAAACAGGAAAAAAAATTGAAGCAAAAAATGTGGTAAAATAGTTAAGAACATAAATAACGTAATATTTCACCACTGTAAAGCTACATTCAGACTCTAAGATGCACCCCACCCCCATTTTCCTCCCACATTTGGGAGGGAAAGTGTGTCTTATAGTCCAAAAACTATGGTAGTTCTTTTTCTATAGTTTTATTCTTTCTTTTCATGTGGGCCATATTTTGTCTCCTCAATTTAGTAGCCTCCCTGTGTTTGTTTCTGTGTATTTGGTAGAGCTGCTTTTACTCCCTTAGTAGCATTGCCTATGTAGAAAAAGCATCTCTATATTGTGTGGGGCAGAGCCTCAGGTAATTACTAACGTGGGGCAATGCTCTTCACTCCTTTGTGGCTGTGTGGGGAGGGCTCCAAGAGGGGACAATGCTGCCACCCAGTTTCTGGCAGTTCACAAGTCGCTAGCCACAGTTCTAATCACTTCACCCGCTTCCTGTGTGCAACTGCTACACTTCTAGCTGCTGCCTGGGTAGTGAATCCCAGAGTGGGTGGGTTTCCAAATGTTCTAAGACATGCTGGCTCTTTAAGCACCAAAACCCCAGCAGTTTCTTCCATTGCCCCAACCCCTGCTGGTTTTTACAGCCAGAGCTAATGGGGACCTCTCTTCCTGGTACTGGACCCCTGGGGTATTAGGTCTGGCCTGGGACTAGGATCACCCCCTTCCAAGGTATCCCTCCCATCTGTTTCTTCAACACTGCCTTTCAGCACTACACTGCCTCTCCACCATTCTCCTAGACTTGGCCCCGCCTACCTGTGTGGATGAATGTGTCTTCTTTAAATCCTTGGTTGTCAAACTTCCATACAGCTCAATTTTCTGACAGTTCTGGGTGTTACTAGTTTTGAGATCTGGTTGTAATTCTATGTTGTCGAAGGAGGTGAAGCATGTCTACCTATACCTCCATCTTGACCAGCAGTCTTCTACAACTCACTTTCAAAGGGTTCAGCCAAAAACAAATTTTAAGATATAAATATACACGACAAAATATTAGTAATATTTTGAGAAGTAATATTTTGAGAAGTAGGTGTATGGGTGATATTCTATGTCCTTTTTAAAAAAACTTCTTCCTGGCTGGTATAGCTCAGTGTATCGAGTATGGGCTGCAAACCAAAGGGTCAGTGGTTCGATTCCCAGTCAGGGCACATGCCTGAGTTGCAGGCCGGGTCCCTAGTGGAGACCATGTGAGAAGCAACCACACATAGACGTTTCTCTACTTCTCTCTCACCTTCCCTTGCCCTCTCTCTAAAAATAAATAAATAATCTTAAGAAAATAAAATAAAATATTGAAAATTTTTTCTTGAATGTTTGAAATTCATAGTAAAAATTGAACAGGAAAATAGGTATGTTTTCTCTACATACTCTTCTAAAAGATTTTACTTTCACATTTAGATTTTGTATTGTATTTCTCTATATAGCATGAAAAAGGAAACTAACTGAATTTTTCCACATAGGATAACCAATTTCCCTAGCACCACTCTGCTAATAAAATGTAATGACACCTCAGTTATTCAAGTTCCCATATAAGCCTGAATCTGTTTCTGGGCTCTCTGTTATGCTCCAGTGTTTTGTTTTGTTTTTTGTCCAATCCAGAGTGAATAAATACCACATTGTTTTGATTACCATGTCTTTCCAGTAGTCTTGAAATCTGGGTTTTTTCTTCAAAACTGTCTTGCTATTTCTATTAGTTTCCTGTGGCTGCCCTAACAAATTACCACTAATTGGGTGGCTTATAGAAACATTATTATCTCATAGTTCTGGAAGCCAGAAGTTCAACGTCGGTTTCTCTAGGCCAAAAAAAAAAAAAAAAAAAACACTTCCTGCAGAGGATCTAGCAAAAACTATATTCCTTGCCTCTTCTAGCTCTGATGAATCCATTGCTTATAGCTACATCAACTCTAATTTCTGACTCCATCTTCACAGTGCCTTCTTTCCTTCTATATGTATCATTATCTCCCTCAGCATCTCTTTTCTCTTATAAAGATACTTTTGATTGGATTTAGGGCTCACCTACCTAATTCAGAATAATCTCCATGTCAAGATCTTTCTTAATCAGACCTGCAAAAACCATTTTTCATTGTAAGGTAACATTTACAGGTTCGAGAGATTAGGGCATGCTATCTGTGAGCAGCCTACTAAATTATTCCTTTTCTTTAAAGATTTTATTTACTTTTAGAGAGAGAGGGAGGGAGGGAGAGGGAGAGAAACATCGATGCATGAGAGAGACATCCATCGGTAGCCTCTCACATGCCCCCAACTAGGGACCTGGCCAACAACCCGGGTATGCGCCCTGACTGGGAATCAAACCAGCAACTTTTCAGTTCACAGGATGGCACTCAATCTACTGAGCCACACCAGCCAGGGCATCCTACTGGATTATTATTAGTCTTTTGCTCCTCCATATAAATTATAGAATTAGCATATTGAAATTTTGACTCAAATTACACTGAATCTGTACATTAACTTGGGGGAAAATGACACCTTTGCAAAATCCATTTTTTAATATAAAAATCACCCTCCACTTATTTTTAAATGTCCTTCAGCTGTGTTTAAAAATGTGATCCTCAGGAGCCTTATATGTCTTTTATTAGATTTGTTCTTGGGTAACCTTCCAGTATTATAAATGATATTTTTTAAAAATTAATCTTCTAACATGTGAAGTTAAGAAACCGAACTGGCCCTGGCTGGTGGAGCTCAGTGGATTGAGTGCGGGCCTGTGAACCAAAGGATCGTGGTTCGATTCCCAGTCAGGGCACATGCCTGGGATGCAGGCCAGTTCCCAGCAGGAGATGCATGAGAGGCAACCATACATTGATATTTCTCTCCTTCTCTCCTTCCCTTCCCCTCTAAAGATAAGTAAATAAAATTTTTTTAAAAAAAGAAAGAAACCGAACTGATTAATTTATATTGAACTAATATATCCAAATATTTTGCTGAAATCTCTAATAGAGCTAGGTTTCTAGTGGATATCTTTTACCAAATTACGTAAGTTATTTTCTGTATTGATTTCACTAATGTTTATTATAAAAGAGTATTAAATGGTACAAAATGTTAGTGCAATGTAGTACAGTAATACTTTTTGATCCTTACATATTCTTGAGTTACAAAAATAAACCAACTTGCTAAGGGTTTATTTTGTTTAAACATTATTGCATTCTGTTCCAGTGTTCCGCTGTTCAGATAATGATATCACCTTCATCCTGTTACTCTACCCATAAACTGGGAACCATCCTTGGCTCATATCCAAAAACATCATCAAATTCTGTTAACATTGCCTCCCAAATACCTTTTTTAAAAATATATTTTATTGATTATGCTATTACAGGTGTCCCATTTTCCCCCCTTCACTCCCCTCCACCCTGCACACCCCCTCCCACACATTCCCCCACTTCAGTTCATGTCCATGGGTCATAATTTTAAGTTCTTTGGCTTCTACATTTCCCATACTATCCTTACCCTTCCCGTCTATTTTCTACCTACCGTCTATGCTACTTACTCTCTGTACCTTTTCCCCCTCTCTCCCTCTCCCTCTTTCCTGTTGCTAACCCTCCATGTGATCTCCATTTCTGTGGTTCTGTTCCTGTTCAAGTTGTTTGCTTAGTTTGCTTTCGCTATTGTTTTAGGTGTGGTTGATAATAATTTTCAGCTTGCTGTCATTTTACTGTTTATATTTTTTATCTTCTTTTTCTTAAATGAATCCCTTGAACATTTCATGTAATAAGGGCTTGGTGATGATGAACTCCTTGGGCTTGACTTTATCTGAGAAGCACTTCATCTGCCCTTCCATTCTAAATGATAGCTTTGCTGGATAGAGTAATCTTAAATGTAGGTCCTTGCCTTCCATGACTTGGAATATACCTTTCCAGCCCCTTCTTACCTGCAGGATTTGTTTTAAGAAATCAGCTGACAGTCTGATGGGAACTCCTTTGTAGGTAATCATCTCCTTTTCTCTTACTGCTTCTAGGATTCTCTCCCTCATTTTAACTTTGGGTAACGTAATTATGATGTGCCTTTATGTGTTCTCCTTGGGTCCAACTTCTTTGGGACTCTCTGAGCTTCCTGGAAGTCTATTTCCTTTGTCAGATTGGGGAAGTTCCCCTTCATTATTTGTTCAAATATCTTTTCTACATGTTGTTCTTCCTCTTCTCCTTCTGGTACACCTATAATTCGGATGTTGGAACATTTAAAGATGTCCTGGAGGTTCCTAAGCCTCTCCTCATTTTTTTGAATTCGTGTTTCTTCATTCTTTTCTGGTCGGATATTTCTTTCTTCCTTCTGGTCTATTCCATTGATTTGAGTCCCATTTCCTTCCCATCATTATTGGTTCCCTGTACATTTTCTTTTATTTTACTTAGTGTAGCCTTCATTTTTTCATCTAATTAGCAACCAAATTCAACCAATTCTGTGAGCATCCTGATCACCAGTGTTTTGAACTGTGCATCTGATAGGTTGGCTATCTCTTTGTCACCTAGTTGTATTTTTTCTGGGGCTTTGATCTGTTGTTTCATTTGGCCCATTTTTTATTGTCTTGATGGGCCTATTAAGTAGTGAGGGGTGGAGCCTTAGGTGTTCACCAGGGTGGAGCAACCCACATTGCTTCCTTGTGATGCTGTATGTGGGGGAGGGGTCCAAGAGGGAACAATGGTGCTTGTTCTGCTCTCTGCTAGACTTCAGTCACTTCCACCATTTCCCACAAGCCAATTGGGCCCTTCTGGTGCTGGTTCCCAGGTGGGTGGGCTTGTGTATGTTGTAAGACCCTGTGGGTCTCTCCAGTGAACTCTCCTGTGAGGCTAGGAGTTTCTCCCAGCACCTCAACACCCCCAGGTGTTTTTAGTTGGTGATTTGAGGCTTTATTTCCCCACACTAAGACCCTGGGTTGTGTCGTCCGTCTCATTCTCCAGTTTCACCTGGTTTATCCATGTGAGAATATGGGACCACCTGTCTGCCAGCTGACTTGCTCACTACACCGCACCCCTCTCCACAATCTGCCGCCTCGCTGGGTCTGCCAGCTGACGGCTTTGCCAAGAGCCCTCTCCGCCCCTCTGACCTGTCTAGGATGAATGTGTCTTCTTTAACTCCTTGGTTGTCAGATTTCCAGACAGTTCAATTTTCTGTCAGTACTGGTTGTTTTGTTTTTAAATTTTTGTTGTCCTTCTTTTCGCTGTGCGAAGAGGCATGGTGTGTCTACCTATGCCTCCATCTTGGCCGGAAGTTCCCAAATATCTCTTAAATCTGTCTATTTCTTTCAAGTGCTACTTTCACCACACTAATCTTAACTATCATAATCTCCAATACATACTATTATAAGAGTCCCTAATTACCTGTCACTATCTAGTTTGTTCAAAACAACCTCATTAAGGTGTAATTCACATACCCTAATATTCTCCACTTAATGTGTATAATTAATGGCTTTTAGTATATTCAGAGAATTGTGCAATAATCACCACAATCAAGTTTAAAATTTCATTATCAGCATTTTCCCTCTCCAATTCACTTACCGCACTGAAGAGATGTTTCCAGAATAAGTCTCATTTAATCAGAGCAGGAATGATTAAATGTTCATGAGATTCATTTTTCTGTGATTAACTGACTAGTTTAACAAGCCAAGGTTTAATTCTCTAATCAAAACCACTTTAGAACTTTAAAAGGAACTATAGATGACACATACCTAGAAAGTTGTGGGCGGTTGGTACCAGCATTGAAGAGAGTGGGAGAGGCATGGGTAAACCACCTCTCAGAAAGAAGGTTGTATGTTTCAATAGCAGCACTGATATCTTCTTTGTGAATCCCTACAGACACCCTCATCAACATATGTTGTGGTCTTTCAGCCACTAAAATCAAAAGAGGAGTTTTCATATGATGGAATGTATCGGACAAACTAGGCTAAGATATGTACTTGAGTCAAAAAGAAATAATAAAAGGCAATTTTTTTAAATTTATACCAATAGGTAGGACAGTTATTCATAAACTAGACCTAAAGTTAAAAATGTTATTTAGAGTTTAGATAGAAATATCAAGGCTATTAGCTCAAAGCTCTATATTCAATATATATAAGGAACAAAAGATAAAACACACAAACATATTCATGTCTCACCTTTTCCATTGATCTTCAACAAATAGGACCGCTCCAGGGTCTAGAAAAGCAAAGCAACCAAAAAACTTTCAGAGCAGTTTTTAAAGACACAGAAGATATAGCATTCACAATAAGGCAAACTAATCTCAGTTTTTATATAATTTTAAATGAAAAGAAAAACATATTTACTCTTACTAGCTTCAGTTTAGCTATTTGTTTTGGAAAAGACTGCATTAAAATTTCTGGGAGAAGCTGGCTCTATATTAACATGTATAACATTAATAGCAGAAGTTATGATATTCACCATCATCATCACGACAGTTAACGCTTATAAAGCACTTATAATAGGCTAGGTACTGAACTAAGCAACACACACTCACTTATCCTTAACAGAATTTAATGTTGCAATTATATTATTGTCCCCATTCTAAATCTGAGGAAACGGAAGCACAGAAAGATGAAGTAATTTGCTAATAAGTAGAGCAGTAGTGGGGTGGGGGGAACTGAGCAAATCATTGCCATGGACAACAGTGTGGTGACTGCAGGGGGCAGGGGAGAAGAGAAGTGAAGGAGGGTATGGGGGGATAAACGGTGATGGAAAGAGACTTGACTTGGGGTGTTGAACACGCAACACAGTGCATAAATGACGTGTTGTGAAATTGTACACCTAAAACCTGTATAATTTTCTTAACCAGTATCACCCGAATAAATCCAATTTTAAAAAGTGGAAAAAAAAAACCTAGAATGGAGATTCAAACCTAGGAGATCTGACACCAACATTCATGATCTTAATCACTGTTTATAAACACAAAAGTGCCTAGAAAAGCATTTGGCACACAGTAGGGATTTTATAAACAGTTGCTATATAAACAACAGAACAATATGGAATCACTATGGCAAGTTACCTGCATAACTCCTCAGGTAATCCAGAAGTAATATTTGGAAATTCTGAAAACTGCAAATGGACAAGCTATCTTTCCTTAATTCAAACAACCACTCCCCACCCTGACCCCACTAATCCCCCAGGTCCTTCCTAACTCCCATCACTTATTGTCTTTATAATTGTGTTACTAAACATAAACAAAAACCAGTATTTCCATATTTGAAACCCATTATTTACCTTAAAGCCAAAGTAATTATAAGAGAAATCTCGGTCATAGATAATGGCAGAATTCAGGCGCTGATGAAGGTAAAAAAAAGATGCCATAATTAAGACAGACTTATTTTCACAAAATCAACATTTCAGCCTTGACTCCAGAGTTAAAAGTGACATAGGATACAAAAAAGATAACACTAAATGTTATTGTTGTAGAACATAAGTCCATATCTAATGCTAAGGAAAATAAATTATATAAATTAAGTATCCTAATTAGGTTAAACACATGTACATTAAAAGACTAGAAGAACCCTGGCTGGTGTGGCTCAGTGGATTGAGTGCCAGTCTGGGAATCGAAGGGTCACCAGTTTGATTCCCAGTCAGGGCACATGCCTGGGTTGTGGGCCAGTTCCCCAGTAGGTGGCACGCAAGAGGCAACTGAATGATACGTCTCCCTCTCTTTCTCCCTCCCTTCCCCTCTCTAAAAAAATAAAATAAATAAAATCTTTTAAAAAAAGACTAGAAGAAAACATAAATATAAATTGTATATAAGTAAAAATATAAATGTGACTTTTCAAACTCTCCATTATTTTATAGTACATCTCTAATTAAACAGTCAAAGAACATGAGCATAAAAGGAACTACATATTATCCTTCAGTAAGTTTTTAGTGACCAAAGTCTTGTTACTATACTAATACATGTTTTTATTATAAAAATTTAAAACTGCACATAGCAATATATATGATAAACAATAACACGTAGGATTACATTAATTCTAAGCCTCTTCAAAATCCATGGTCCTATAACAGGTTTTATAAAAATGACTGTTATGAAAATAAGGTATTATAAAAGAACTGTCTATTGTCAAAGAGTATTTGTAGTCAATAAAAACATTTGGAGGAAAACAAAAGCAATTAGGTACGAACAGTCACTCTGGATAAGAAAACTGGAGCCAGTTTTACAAAATACTATCAGTGTTTCTGTATAAGGATCCATGTCCAACTAGAAAAATCTGGTCCTTTCTCTTCAATTATTACGGGCATCTTTATTGCCAAAGGCAGGTAGGTAGAGGCCTTGAGTGAATAATGGAGAACTGCTTGATATTTATTTTTCAGGTAAAATTTTTAGCTGTTATATTATTTTTGTTTTTAACCTGTCCTCAAAATTATATATATGAACAATGCACCAGATACATATTTAGAGACACAGCCAACTTATTATTCTAGTGCCTAAAATTAAAGTGGTTTCCATCTGTGCAGATATCCATGGTAAATTAATTTTGTGTACAACGGGGCTGGCTGGACACTCTTCCCTTCTGTCCTCTGGGGTCTAGTTAAGAAAGAAGTTGAAACACAAGTAGGTCATTTTTAAGTTGCTGAGCAAGATCTTCCAAATTTTTACCTGAGCAACATTTATAGGAATCAGTTTGACAATGTCTATCAAAATTTTAAATACACAAACTCTTTGGCTCAGTGATTCCACTTAAAGGATTTATCTTAGCAATATACTCTATCAGCAAAACACTACCATATAAAAATGTTCACTACAGCAAAAAATGAAAAACATAATCCACCCCTATAGTAATACACACACACACACAATGACAACGTATCTATACAATCGCACGCTATACAGGTGTTAGAAAGAACAGAGTAATCATACATGCTAATACGGAACTATCTCTAAGATTAAGTATAAATGAGAACAGCATGCACAGGAGACTGCCACTAAAGGGAAAAATATATATGTATTAGAGAATACACATGTATTAAAGAATAGCACTAAGAAAATACATTTTAAAATACTATAATATTGTTTCTAGAGAGAAAAGCTAGTATACAGGGAAGAAGAGAGGATTACTTTTTACCTGTATCTTTTGTAGTGTTTGAATTTTTAAAAATGTGTTTGTTACTCTAAAAAAACCTATAAAAAATGGTTACCAAGACTTCTGGCCAAAATGGAGGCATAGGTAGACACATTGTGCCTCCTTGCACAGCTAAAAGAACAGCAACAAATTTAAAAACAGAAAACAACCAGAACTGCCAGAAAATTAAACTGTATGAAGTCCAACAACCAAGGAGTTAAAGAAGAAACATTCTTCCAAGAGACTGGAAGTAGGGGTGGAGACAGGCAGCTGGGCAGAGAGGACTCGTGGTAAAGCAGCAGCTAAAGGACCGGGGCAGGCAAGACAGCTAATGGTGGATCTGGAGAGGCAGCACCTTGTGGACTAGGCGGTCCCACATTCAATACAGATAGACCAAGAGGAACAACTGGGGAGCAAGACAGACCTCACAACCCACAGTTCCAGCATGGGGAAATAAAGTCTCGAAGCCTCTGACTAAAAACACCTGTGGGGGTTGAAGCAGCAGTGGGAGAAACTCCCAGCCTCACAGGAGAATTCGTTGAGAGACCCACAGGGTCCTAAAACGTACACAAACCCACCCACCTGGGAATCAGGCCCAGAAGAGCCCAATTTGATTGTGGGTGGTGGGGGAAGTGACTGAAAACGGCAGAGAGCAGAGCAAGCAGCACTGTTCCCTCTGAGACTCCTCCCCCACATATAGCATCACAAAAAAGCAACATGGGTTGCCCCACCGGGGAACACCTAAGGCTCCGCCCCTTACTACACAACAGGAGTAACAATACAAAAAAAAAATGGCCCAAATGAAAGAACAGATCAAAGCTCCAGAAAAAATACAACTAAGCGATGAAGATAGCTGACCTATCAGAGGCACAGTTCAAAACACTGGTAATCAGGATGCTCACAGAACTGACTGAGCTTGGTCACAAAATGAAGGAACAAATGAAGGCTACTGAAAGTGAAATAAAGCAAAATATACAGGGAACCAACAGTGACAGGAAGGGAACCAGGACTTGAATCAACTGTTTGGGGCAGAAGGGAAAAAGAAACATTCAACCAGAACAGAATAAAAGAACAAGAATTCAAAAATATGAGGAGAGGCTTAGGAACCTCCAGGACATCTTTAAATGTTCTAACACCCAAACCATAGGGGTGCCAGAAGGAGAAAAGGAAGAGAAAGAAATTGAAAACTTATTTGAACAAATAATGCAAGAGGACTTCCCTAATCTGGCAAAGGAAATAGACTTCCAGGAAGTCCAGGAAGCTCAGAGTCCCAAAGAAGCGAGACCCAGGGAGGAGCACACCAAGGCACATCATAATTACATTACCAAAGATTAAAATGAAGGAGAGAATCCTAGAAGCAGCAAGAGATAAGGAGA
>PVKM010039903.1:0-13617 GCA_004027735.1 Carollia perspicillata | reverse complement strand
CCAGGCTGGTGTTTGCATTGCCTGGCTAGTATACCTTTTAAGGATCCGGGCACAAGGAAGATCCTTTTAAGATACCATCTCTGGCTGATGCTGCAAGAGGAGCAATAAATGGTGTCTGCAGACAGAGAGCATTGTACAGGGAACAGGTCCAAAGGGTTGGGTCCTAGACTATTTGTCACTACCTGGCCGTGATCCCTCGAAAAAGTCACTTTGATCTCCCTGGATCTTACTTTTCTCTTGTATGAAATGCAGTGATCTCTTCCAGGTTCATTAATTTATAAACTTGTGAGATGCTGAACATTAGGAATTCTCTGTGAGATCCACCTGCCCCGCACTGTGTGAGGATGGGCGGGACTGTCTTCTGCTCCTGAGATGTGATATGATTTGTGTCTTTGATGATGTCTGTTCACTTCTTGTGTGCGATAAGCATGAATCAATAATTAACACTTGAATCAAGCTGAATCCTTTCGTATCCTATATCAAATACATAAAAAAGAACTTTTTTTTGGGGGGGTAAATAGTTACAAAACATATTTTAAAAATCTAAATGAAGGGAAGAAGTGGGTGGAGGTTGGAAAGAAGTGGGCAAAACACATTTGCTTTTTTAAAAAAATTATTCCAACTAATCTCTGCTTATTAAAGGCAAGGCATTCAACTTTGCATCACTGGTTGCTGATTCACCAACACAGATTCCACACTCAACTGGTGAGTTCATTTCATTGCTTTTTAAAAGATGAGGATGCCTATGGAGTGAGGTGTTTGAGATGTAACTTTAAAAAATGAAACTGGGTGTGTTTCAAATCATTAAGATTAAAAATGGTCAAATGGTTTTGTCTTTGTTGTTAGGGCCCAAGGCACTGTGCTTTGATTGGCGGGGATTACTCATAGCTTGTGAGTGATTTGAGGAAGGAGATAGCTGAACTGTTGTTTATTTACTTCTTTAATCTGTGACAGGTTTCTGTAAACACATGGCTTCTTTAAAATCTCCAGGGCTACAGAAAAAGCACTGAACTAGTGGGAGATTATGGGCACACCTCCCCCTACTGGGCATAATTTGCAACTGCTTACTTGTATGGACCTTGCTGACAGGTGTGTGGATGGTGGAAGAAGGTTGGTTTCCCTGGAAATAGAAACCTTGGGATTCTAACTCTTGTTCAGGAGGTAGTGGGGCATAAAGACGGGTGTGTGTGTGCATGCGTGCATGCGTGCATGTGTATGTGTTTTTCTACTAGACAGGAAAAAGATCATAGATAAAGGCATGGGAGTCAGGAAATAGATTCCAGTTTAACTAGAGAAGAGGTATCATGAAGAGAAATCATGAGAAAGCGTCTGGAAACCTAGGTTGGAGCTAGTTGTGGGAGATTTTGAGCCTCAAGCTATAAAATGGGGAGCCGCTGAAGCAATTTTTTTCTCTACTGAAGCTAATTTTGAACAGAGGAATTCACGTGTCTCATTGTTTTTCTTTTTAAAAGTCTTCTCAGCAGGCATTTGTTGAGCCTGTCCCATAAAGCCGGTCATTTGTTAAATGCTGTGCACCCGTGAAGATAAATCTCTCTGAGGCCTGACCTCAAGCAGCTTAGAGTCTAGTAGTTGCAATCAGGCAGGTACCGTAACACAAAGTGTAAAGTGGGTCACAGGCAGTAAAACTAGGAAGTAAACGGGATTACTTTGAACAGCTTAAGAGAAGGTTGTCACGGTGAGCGGCAAGTTGATCTTGGCAGCAAGAATGTACTGGAGCCTGGACTGAAAGAACCTAGTCAGACACACACATTTTTGGTATATCACGTCTTATATTGAATATATATAATCTCATAACATAACAATTTAGGTTACTTCTATGTATGGAATGAATGTGGGCAAACAAACTGTGGTATATTCACACAGTGGAATACTGTTCAGCTATAAAAAGAAACAAATCACTGTACTGATTCATGCAACAATCAGGATGAATCTCCAGACATTGCTCTGAATGAGAAAAACGGGACAGAAAAGTGGGAAGACTGTGCGATTGTTTCCATGGTGAAATTCTGGAACAAACAAAAAGAATCTATATTGATGGAAATGAGGCCACGGGTTGACTAGGATGTGGGGGTCGGGGGAGGTCTTGACTGAGTACAATGAGCTCAAGGACACTTCCTGGGCAGATACTCTGCATCTTAAGAGCGGGCAGTGGTCACATGGGTGAATACATCTGTCAAATTTCACTTATTTCCACATAAAAAGATGTGAATTGTATTGCTTATAAATAAAAATCAATGAAGTTTACTTAAAAATAAAGAAATGGTGAAACATAAGAGGTTACTGTGGTCAGCAAATACCGTATTTTTCAGACCTTAAGGTGCACCTGGGTTTTAGAGGAGGAAAATAGGGGAAAATTTGAAGCAAAAAAATGTGGTAAAATATTTAATAGCATAAATAATATAATATTTCACCAATGTAAATGTAAAGAGAACTCAACAGCAGCATAAGTAACCATTACTCCCTCCAAATTTGGAGGAGGGGGAAGTGTGTCTTATAGTCTGAAAAATATGGTGCTTAATTTCTAATTAGTAATTTTAAAATTTTGCTTATTAGTCACTAAAATATAATTTAATAAGGCAAGTAAATCCACTTCAATAAAAATTATAAATTCATTTAAAACAAAACAAACAAAAAGACATACTAGAGAGAGTGAGTCACTCACACTTTCTGAAGGGGGTGGATGGATACAAGGGAGTAAAGGGAATATTCAAAGAAATAATATTGGAGAATTTTCCAGAACTGATGAAAGACATGAATCTACAGAAAGCATCACATACACTGCTCTGACCAGCATGGCCCTGTTGGTTGAGTGTCATCCTGCGAAGCAAAAGGTCGCTTGCTGGATTCCTGGTCAGCGTGCGGGCCTGCATGGTGGGCCGTCCACGTTGGGCGGCACGAAGAAGCAACCAACTGGTCTTTCTCTTGGTCTCTCACGCACCGATGTTTCTCTCCCTCCCTTCCCCCTCTCTAAAAATAAATGAACAAAGTCTTTTAAAAAAAGCATAACACATACCAAGTATGGACAAATAAAAATGCTTATCTTCATTCATAGATTTAATCTAACACAGAAACATAAGGAACACTAGACATGTGAGTGGAAATAAAAAAGAAAAACTAACACAACTAAGTGAATTGAGGCAGCCCAGTGGCAACAAGGAGATATGCAAAGACTGAACAGTCATTGCTCCAATTAAACCTTTCAAATGCTTTCTAAATCTGCCCAAGTTTTCAGACTCTTGGCACTTTTATTTGAAACCCATCAGGTCTTCTCTGGTGTCCCAAAAAAGTAACTTTTTCATGTGAAGGTAGAATGAAAACTGTGAAATTGTAAAGGGAATTACAGTAGGTTTGAGGAGCAGATTGGTTTGATTTTTCAATGAAAATTGAAAGAAAATTTCTTGATAGGTAAAATCCCCCATAAAATCTCTCTATTGAAATGAGTACTGTAGAATTTTTTTCTCCTTCATTATTCAGGCAAGCTCTCTATAAACGTCAGGAAAAACGTTATAGATTTGAAGGTGCTTAAAAATAGAATAGGGAATCTTGCCATGGGTTAGTGGTAATGGAAGTTGTTTACTTTGGACATCTGATTTTATTCTACAGTCATTTACATAACTCTCTGCTTAAGCCATGCATTCGTATGTGTTCCTCTCATGCATTCAGATTTAAGGAATCAGTTTCTTTTCTATAAATAGATAACAAGGGCTAGGAGATAAAGATTTTAAAAAGAGAGAGAAATAAATTCAGGCACGAAGTATCTTCCTTTGTCCCTGCCTGTGCTTCGATCCTTGTCCTTATTTATTCCTGCCATTGGCAGAGAGCCTAGAGACCACAGGTTCACTTATTAAGCAAATTCCTTACTGATGACTCTAGGAAAGGATTTTGGTTATGTCTAATCTGGGAGAGATGTGGTAATTTCCATTCATCTGTTCAAAAGCTCCGCTGAGGTTCGAGTGCCGATCAAGGTCACTCAGCGTGCTAAGAGGGAGTCACTTGCGTCCTTTCCTCTGAAAACAATTAGCACGTCAGGGTGCTGCCTGCCTTTGAATTGATCTTTTCATAAAAGTGCACGGAGATAATATTTTTTGTTTTTTCTTTTTCATACATTTTTAAATTTAAGTTCCCAGTTGATGTACAATAGCATATTAGTTTCAGGTGTACAACCCAGTGATTAGACATTCATATAACTTATGAAGTGATCATCCCGGTAAATAAAGTATCCATCTGACAAAGTTACTACAATTTTACTGGCCATGTTCCCAGTGCTGTACTTTCCACTCCATGACTACTTTGTAACTATTAATTTGTACATCTTGGTCCCTTCACTTTTTTCACCCATTCCCCCAACTACCTTCCCATCAGGCAACCATCAAAATGCTCTCTGTATCTGTATCTGGTTTATTTGTTCATATACCTGGTTTTTTAGATTCCACATTTAAGTGAAATCATATGGCATTTGCCTTTTTCTGTCTGATTTATTTCACTCGGAATAATACCCTCTAGGTCCATCCATGTTGTTGCAGATGGCAAGATACCATTCTTTTTTTTAACGCCTGAGTTATATTCTATTGTATACGCGTACCACTTCCTAATCCATTCTTCTACTGATGGATACTGAGATTGCTCTCAATTGTAAAGAATGCTGAAATGAACATACGGATGAGAGATATGCATTGCCATTTTATTATTCATGCATTTGATCTTCTATTTTTTTCTTCTTCTTAAAGAAGACCCTTTGATATCTCTCATAATATAGTTTTAGTGGTGATGAACTCCATTAATTTTTTCTTGTCTGGGAAGCTCTTTACCTGTTTTTCTATTCTGAGTGATAGCTTTGCTTGGTGGAATAATTTTGGTTGTAGGTCCATGCTTTTTATCACTTTGAATATTTCAGTTGGGAATTCAGCTGACAGTCTTGTGGGAACTCCCTTGTGGGTAACTTGCTGTTTTTAAGGCTCTCTTTTTGTCTTTAGCCTGTGGCATTTTAGTTATGGTGTGTCTTGGTGTGGACCTCTTTGGGTTCATTTGTTTGGGACTCTATGAACTTCTGGACTTGTGTGTCTATTTTCCTCACCAGGTTAGGGAATTTATCAGTTATTATTTTTTTCAAATTTTGAAATGCAATCTTTGTGTTTTCAACTCCTTGCTTGCTCTTTCTTTTTTCCTTCCAGCATCCCCATAATGAGAATATTGGTGTGCTTGAATTTGTCCTAGAGGCTGCACAAACTATCCCAATTTTTTTGACTTCTTTCTTTTTGCTGTTCTGGTTGGATGTTTTATGTTTACTTATCTTCCAAATCGACAGTTTGATCCTCTGCTTCACCTACTGTACTTTCGATTCTCTGCAATGTGTTCTTCATTTCAGTTAGTGCATCCCTCATTTCTGGCTGGTTCTTTTTTGGTTTCTATCTCTGTTTTGTTTCCTATCTTTTTGTTGAAGTTCTCACTAAGATCATTGAGCATCCTTATAACCAGCGCTTCAAACTCTGTATCTGGTACATTGCTTGTCTCCATTCTGTTTATTTCTTTTTCTAGAATTCTGTTCTTTTCTTTTATGTGGGATGTGTTTCTTTGTTTCCTTATTTTGACTGCCTGTGTTTGTTTCTATGTATTGGGCAGAGCTGCTACATACCTCAGTCTTGGTAGAATGATCTTATGTAGTAAGTGTCTCATAGGGCTTAGTGGTGCAGCCTCCCCAGTCACCTGAGCTGGATGTTCAGGTGCACCCCTCATGTAGGCTGTGTGTACCCTCCTGTTGTAGTTGAGCCTTGATAGCTGATGGCATGTCAATGGGAGGGGTTACCCAGATCGACCAGCTATGAGGACTGGCAGTGACCACAGCAGAGAATCTGACGTGTATGTGTTGACCTTATGGAGAAGGACTTGCTTCAGTGGGGATCCGGTGACTGCTGAGTCTGCCCCTTCAGTGTGTCAGTTGTGGAGGTGGTTGGGTGGTGCTTGGGTGTGGTCTGAAGCTGTTCACCAGGTGTACTGTCTCTTGTGCCTCCCAGATGATGCAGGCCAAGGTTAGCTTCTGCCTGTGTCCAGGCCAGAGCCACCTGGCATGAACTATAAAGTGACCTGCAGATGGCTGCTACTTGTGCTGGGCTTGTAGGTGCTTAGGAGAGGCCAAGCTGTGAACCAAGGCCAGCTGCAGCTAGTGCTGGGCCTGGATCTACTTAGCAAGAGGTATAGGGCATGCAAAAGCCAGGTGCTGTTTGTTTGTGGTTTGTGAACCTTTGAGAGGTTTTAGGAAAGTCTGCAGCATAAGCTAAGACAGGTGGTTTCTATGGAAAAGTCACTAGAAACAGCTTGTGTAAGGTAAGGTCTCATGGAATCAGTAATGTGGGGTGAACAGTGTTACCCATGTTGATGGAGACTCAGATGCGGTGCCTGCCTGCCAGCTCTGTTGGGGGGAGGGTTCGGCAAAGGAACAACGGCCTCTGCCAGAACTTCTGTCTGGGAGAAAGCTGCCCTTGCAGCCCTCAGCTTGAAGCTGACAATTCAGTTCCTCCCCATATATCCCTGATACTTTTCAAGCTGCTGCCCCAGTGCTGGAGCTCAAAGCAAGGGAGTCAGAGTAAGTCCCTATGTGTGGGCTTTTTAAGAGGACTGCCTGGGACTCCAGAAGCCCTCCTTCTCACTCAAGCACAGTCCCTACAGGTTTTCATAGCTGCAAGTGTTAGGGACTTCTCTTTCCAGCACTGGAACCCTGAGCTGTGGATTCTCATATAAGGGACTGGGACTCCTCATTTCTCAGGGAGACCTCTGTAGCTGAGATAGCCCTCCCAATTTTTAGCTGCCATATGTGTGTGAGGGACCAGCCCCTTCCAAGTGTCCACCCTTCTAGTAGTCTTGATGTGGCTTCTTCTTTGTATCCTTAGTTATAGGACTCTGTTCATCTGGATTTTAGGTGGTTTTGAATGATGATTATTTTGTAGCTTAGTGGTAATTTTGATGTGGTCGCGGGAGGTTCCAAGTACCATGTTTACCTACATTGCCCTCTTGACCTCAAGTTCTTTTCTTTTCCCTGAAAAACGCAGCATGTCTCCAGAGATGTGATGTGTACCAAAGGGAGAAGTTCTGAATCCTGTGTTCATAAGCTCACATGGACACTACTTCCTCACAGTTTGTCAATTTTCTTTACTTCCTGTTCAAGAACTCCACTCTCATTGCTCATCAGTCATTAGGGCTCATTGTGAGAAATTTATCTAATTATATCCCCTTGGTGGCAAGAAGGCAGTGAAAAATAGTACATGCTCCTCTAAAGATAAACCCTTAAATATCTGTGCTTTTCTTACTACTGTAAAAAGATCCTTGAATTTACTGGGACCTTAGACCAAATTTTTGGAAGGCAGCTGCTCATGAATTGTTTTTCATTTTTTGTAGCATTTGGGTTGTCCAGCATCCACTTTCATTAGTCAATGTGACCAGCTTTCCTTTTTTAATGTATTAAGAGAATATTTTTAGTGTAAATTTTTAATTCTTTTAATGATTTTCTTTTTTAAAAGATTTTATTTATTAACTTTTAGACAGAAGGGAAGAGAAGAAGAAAGAGAGGGAGAGAAATATCAGTGTGTGGTTGGTTGCCTCTTGAGTGCCCCGTACTGGGGACCTGGCACACAACCCAGGCATGTGCCCTGGACTGGGAATCGAACTGGCTACCCTTTGGTTCACAGCCCATATTCAATCCACGGAGCCACACAAGCCAGGGCAAATTCTTTTAATGATTTTCTAAAACTGTATTTTGAGAGTTTTTTGGTGATTTTTCTAGAGTTTGTAATATACATATTAATTTATCAGAATCTACTTCAGATTTATACTAACATAATTCCAGTTAGATATAGAAATGTTACATTTCACACAAATAGAATCATATAATTTGTGATCACCTGTGATAGCTTTTTTTCCACTTGGCATAATGTTTTCAAACTTCATTAATATTTTAGCTCATATCAGTATTCACTTTTTTATTACTGAATAATATTTCATTTAAAACAGACCCATATTTTTAATCTATTCATCAGTAGATGGGCATTTGGATTGTTACTCTTTTTTGGCTATTATGAAAAATCTTGCTATAAACATCTGTATACAAGTTTTTGTATGAATGTATATTTTCAATTCCTTTGCGTAGATACTTAAGAGGGGAACTGCTGAGTCACATGGTATCTCTATGTTTAGCATTTTGAAGGATTGCCGAACTATGTTCCAAAGCAGGTGCACCCTTTTACATTCCCACTAGCAATGAATGAGGGTTCTAATGTTCACATATTCAGAAATGCTTATTTTGGTTGTCCCTGTTATTTTAGCCATCCTAGTGGGGGTGACATGGTATCTCACTGTGGTTTGATCTGCATTTCCCTTATAACTGGTGACATTGAGCATCTTTTCATGTGCTTGTTGGCCATTTGTATATCTTCTGTGGAGAAGTGTGTATTCAAATCTTTGCCCATTTTAATTTTTTTTTATTGTTAATTTCTAGGAGTTCTCTATGTATTTTCAATATAAATCCAATGTCAGGTATATGATTTGCATTGTTCTCATTCTGTATATTGTCTTTACAACTTCTTGACAGTGTCCGTTGAAGCACAAAAAGTTTTAATTTTGATGTAGTCCCATTTGTCCGCTTCTTCTTTTCTTTCTTGTGGTTTTGAGAAATCATTGCCTAATCCATAATAATAAAGATTTACTTCTACATTTTCTTTCAGGGGATGTATAGTTTTGGCTCTTTTATGTAGGTCTATGATTCATTTTGAATTAATCTTTATGTATCCTGTGAGGTAGGGGTTCAGCTTCATATTTTTGCATGTGAGCATCCAGTTGTCTCAGAACCATGTTGAACAGACTATTCTTCCCTGTTGACTTGTCTTGGAATCCTTGTTGAAAATCAATTGACCATTCATGTAAGGGTTTATTTCTAGACTTCAATACTATTCCGTCGATTCCTATGTCCATCTTTATGTCAGTGCCATAGTGTCTTCATCACTGTAACTTTGTCGTAAGCCTTTGAATTGGGAAGTGTGTCCTCCAACTTTGTTCTTTTTCAGAATTGTTTGGCTAGTCATTCTGGACCCATTGCATTTTTGTATGGATTTTATGATCAGTTCATCTGAGAAAAATCCAGCGGGGATTTTGATAGAGATTACATTGAATCTGTAGATCAACTTGGGAAGTATTGCCATCTTATCTGTATTAAGTTCTTTGATCCATGAACATTTTAAGATTTTTTATTATTTAGTTTTTCCATTATTTAGATTTTTTATTTCATCCAGCAATGTTTAATTGCTTTCAGAGTATGAATTTTGCACTTGTTTTTTAAAATTTATTTCCAAATATTCTGTTTTTCAGGATATTGTCATTGAAATTGTTTTCTTAATCTATTTTTGGGTTGTTTCTTGTTAGTCTACAAAAAATATAATTGATTTTTAAAAGATTTTATTTATTTATTTTAAAGAGAGGGGAAACGCCCTGGCTGGTGTGGCTCAGTGGATTGAGCGCGGGCCTGTGAAGCAAGGGGTTGCCAGTTCGGTTCCCAGTCAGGGCACATGCCTGGGTTGCAGGCCAGTTCTCAGTAAGGGGACACATGAGAGGCAACCACACATGGATGTTTCTCTCCCGCTCTTTCTCCTTCCTGTCCCCTCTCTCTAAAAATAAATAAATAAAGTATATATTTAAAAAAAAAGAGAGAGGGGAAGGGAGGGAGAAAGAGAGGAAGAGAAACATCAATGTATGGTTGTACCTCATGTGCCCCCTACTGGGGACCTGGCCTACAATGCAGGCATGTGCCCTACCTGACTGGGAATCGAACCTGCGACACTTTGGTTCACAGGTCGGTGCTCAATCCACTGAGCCACACCAGCCAGGGTCCAAATATAATTGATTTTTGTATATTGATTTTGTAACCCGACTTTGCTGAACTTATTTATTAATGCTAATCATTGTCTAGTGAATTCTTTCGGATTTTGTGTATGTAAGATCATGTCCATTGCAAACAGAGATCATTTTTCTCCTTTCTTTCCAATGTGGGTACATTTTATTTCTTCCTCTTGCCTAAGTGCTTTGGCTAGGACCTCCAGTACAATGCTGAATAGAAGTGACGAGGGAAGCCATCTTCATCTCCTCCTTGGTCTTTGGAGGAAAGCTTTCACTTTGCCTAAAATTAAATCTGATGCTAGCTATGGGTTTTCCATACATATCTTTGATCAATAGGAGGAAGAGAGGAAGAGAAACATCAATGTATGGTTGTACCTCATGTAGTTTTATTCATAGTTTATTGACAAAGTACTATTTAACTACTCTTTGTAAAGAAGGTGAATCAATTTCTATTTTCAAAAAGTTCCCTTCTCCCCTCACCCTTTTTCTACTTTTCATTTAATTTTAAAAATTTACTCAGAAAATATTTATTTGGCCCATATACCATATAGCGTAATTTTTTAAAGGAAGTATTAACTTTTTAATTAAGGATTTTATTTATTTATTTTTAGAGAGAAGGGACAGGAGGGAGAGAAACATGGCTTGGTTGCCTCTTGCACACTGCCAACCAGGGACCTGGCCTGCAACCCAGGCATGTGTCCTGACCAGGAATAGAACCGGCAGACTTTTGGGTTGCAGGATGAATCTCAATCCACTTAGCCACACCAGTCAGGGCAATAAAAAGTAATTTTAAGAAATTACTTAAGAAACTGATTGTCTAGGAAGGTATTCTCTTTCCGCACCTTTTTCAGTCACCAAAATTTCTCTTTTCTCCTTTTTTTCTCAGTACATGATAAGTTAATAATAACTGATGCTTAGTGTAGCTAAATCAAGGTATCATTGGCTGAGGGAGATTGCATTTTTAACCTTTCTCTAATTGATGTTTCTCTGATATAAGAAAAACATTTCCCAGTTAGGGGAATTCAGACATCAGTAATGATCTCTTAGGCTGTCACCTACTCTGGTTCAGGGAAATAAGCTGACGTTTGATCTGAAGTCATCTTTAACAAAATGGTATTACAGAAGCTCTTCCAGAGTTGCATAGAATGATTCAGCCATTTCAGTCCAACGTTCAGTTTCCTGTCGTTTTTTAATTTTTTAAGGGCTTTTATTATTTTTATTATTTTTAGAGAGGGGAAGGGAGCGAGAAAGAGAAGGAGAGAAACATCAATATGTGGTTGCCTCTTCCATGCCCCCTACTGGAAACATGTCCTGCAACCCAGGCATGTGCCCTGACTGGGAATCAAACCAGCGACTCTTTGATTCTCAGGCCAGCACTCAGTCCACTGAGCCACACCAGCCAGGGCTTCTATCTGTTTTCACTAGCTAGTTTCTGAAACTAACCTCTTGAACTCTTGAGTTTGGGTGACATTCAGCCCGGTAACTAAATAAATAGTGGCATGAATGAGGTGGGCAAACCAGCTTTGTTGCTTCAGAGAGCTGCTTTATTTATCTCCGACCTCCTTTCAGAAAAGATTTACTGCCACTTACATTAAGTGCTCAGGAAATTGGAATGCTGGGAGCATGAGAGCAGGAGAGACGAGCTGCACTAGCTCTGTTTGGGCGTGCGAACTCCCTGCTGGGGCTGCTGGCATTATCAAAGTCTCTGCATGCTCCTCCTGGAAAGAGCTGCTGCTACCCAGCTAGCCAGGGGATGTGGAAGGTGATGGCATCTCCTCTTGAGTTGCTCCAGAGGAGGGGATGCTGGTTTGAATCTCCTGGTCTACTGACGGTGTCTCTCTCCTGGGTCCCGCACATAAGAGAAAGCACACTCCCTCCGAGGGAGAAGATTCACACAGCCCATCCTGTAATCCTAGGATGCAGAGAGGGATAGAGACTTCAGTCACTGCCAGCTAGAGCCAATGAGTGTGAAGGGATTTTAGGGGGAGAACGCTACAAACTCTCCCTCTCCAAACAGGTGTCTAGGAGGTTAAGTGACCGGGATGTGGTGTGAGACTGCTCAGTTCACAGCCTGGCTCTGCCATGTCAGCCTGCTCCTGGCGCAGAGGAAGTGCTCGGAAAACACCACCTGTTCCCAGGTTTCAGGTTCGCCCCTTGCAAGGAGTGGAGTACAGCGCTTCACCAGTTTTAAATCCTAACTCGGAAATGGAAGACAAACTTCAAACGTGTTAAGCATAGGTCCTTAACTTGCACTTGCCAACAGTATATAATAAATGTAAAAGGCAAATTTATCGCAGTGCTAAAATGTCTACCAATCCATAGTTCACGTATATTCGTTTTCAGGTAACCACGGTTTAACAGAGTGAGGCTATTATGTATACAAGTCTGGTTCTGGATAACATATGTGACTAGTATTTCATATTTTCTTATTTATCAACCAACCAGATTATTTCCACTAAAATGAATAATTTATACTACCAACTGGTTTAGAACTAGGAACCTAAATTCCAGATGACGTAATGGATTCTTCTTACACATGTCTTTGTGGCTTCTTGGATGTCAAAGTTCTCTGCGATTAAGCTACATAACATTAGTTGCCCTGGTTTGTTGATGGGTTTTTCTAGTATGCTTTCACCATTGTGGCAAAACCGAAGTATTCTCGGAATTTTTAATGAGACCACATCCTGCCTCATGAAGCCATCTACGTACAGTTGCCTCATCACCTTCCCTGTGGTTTACATCTCATTTAAAGCGATTGCATTCGTTAAATACGATTCCACTGCAATGGTTGTAAAATCAAGTCCTGGCTTTCATATAAAAAACAAAACTGACCTTGCATCTTTTTACAAAAAAGATGTTATTTATTTTTAGGGAGAGGGGGGAAGGGAGGGAGAAAGGAAGAGAGGGAGAGGAATATCAATGCGTGAGAAAAACATCAGTTGGTTGCCTCTCATATGCGCCTCGACCAAGGACTGAACCCACAACCCAGGCCTCAAACCTGCGACCTTTGACACCCAACCAACTGAGCCACACGGCTGAGGCATGACCTTGCGTCTTACTAGGAAAAAAGTGGAGGCTGTATGATAAAATCAGAGCTTTGTTATTAAGTCAGTGAAATAGCCATTACTCCTTTTAGTTTGTTTCTCATCGGGGATGCTTCTTGCATACGCTGCAAAGGCCAATGGAGGCTGGGAAGTAGGTGAATACCCTGCCTCTCTGAACCTTCCTTCCTCAGGCCCTCATCCGTTCTTTCATTTCAGGCTCCGGAACGAGGGGTCCCCTTTCTCCAGCTAAGATGGCAGAAAAACATGTATTTTTCACGAAAGCATAAGGGTCTCTGCCACCTACCCCCTAAACAGAATTGTATCTCTTTAACCAATTACGGAAGTTTCATTCGTATGAAATTAGGTCAAATATTGACTTCACTTACGTTTTCAAAAGTCAGCGGGAGAGTTCTCTGCCTTCTGCTCTTCTAGAGAGTGTTTGTTTTCTCACCCTTGATTTCACATTCCCTTTGCTTTCCTCTGTAACGAGAATATGAAACAAAAAAGAGCATATTTCATCTTCACAGCCATTATCTCCAGAGCTATTTTTAACTTCAGTTTCTGCGAATATTCTGCCTCTTCTTTACAGGCGGGAAAGAAATCAGTCTTTCACATTAGAAAACAGGATTGCGTCGTAGGGAGTTCGTCTTTCTGTGTATTTATTAGAGATTTTAGA
>PVKM010039902.1:0-13627 GCA_004027735.1 Carollia perspicillata | reverse complement strand
AGCCACTGTGGAAAGCAGAATGGAGATACCTCAAAAAATTAAAAATGGATCCGCCTTTCAACCCAGCAATCTCTCTTCTGGAAATATATCCAAAGGAGCCCAAAACACTCATTTGAAAGAATTTAAGCACCCTTATATTCATTGCAGTGTTATTTACAATCACCAAGATATGGAAACAGCCCAAGTGTCCATCAGTAGATGAATGGATAAAACAACTATGGGAGATGTACACAATGGAATACTACTCATCCATGAAAAAGAAAAACTTACCCTTTGTGACAGTATGGATGGACCTGGAGAGTATTATGCTAAGTGAAATAAGTTAGTCAGAAAAAATACAAATACCATATGGTTTCACTCTTACAGCAGGTGGTGGTGGGGAGATTAGGGGTGGAGGGACTGACCAAAAAGGAAAAAGGACTCATGGACACAGACAGCAGTGTGGTGATTGCTGGAGGGGTGGGAGGTATAAGAGAACTAAATGCTAATGGAAAAAATACAATAAAGATAAAAATGATTAAAGGATTATTTTGTTAAAATTTGAGAGTATGGGACTGTTATTAAAATTCTTGCAATTATATAAAGAAGAAAAACAATGTGATAGATAGAAAAATGCATAATTTTAAACAGCTCTTGGTGTAGGGTAAATTAGATAACAAACATTATATAAATACCTGTTATTGAATGAATAAATGGTCAGTTTGTATTGTTTAATAATAGATGTGATTTGATAGGAAAAAGGTACCAAAGGTGGTTTTAAAAGAAAGCATATTAAAATAAGTTTTAGTTTATGAGCATATACTTGTAAATTTTTATTAAAAATAATCTTTGCAAAATAACTTATAATGATAAATAGACCAACAAATCCTGGCCAAACAGAAATAATTTTTTAGTTAATTAGTCATAAAAAATGCCTCACTTGATAACATCTGTATTGCAAGTAACATTGTTAGTCTACATGGTAGGAATCATGAGTAGAGCCATACTTAGGCACTGCAGCGGTTAAATTTTAGTGGTCAGAAGAATCAGTCGAGAAAGTTGTTTAAAAGTCCGATGCCTGGGCCTCAGCACGGAAGCATTCTCATTCAGAAAGTCTAGGGCCCAGCTCCTCTTTGTGCATCTGTAACCCGCCCCTCGGGCAGCACATCAGCAGTCTGCACTTTGAAAACGAGTTCTCGAAATTCCTGCTGCTGTATTCCTGCTCAGAAGGTTCAGTTCACCAGTAATTAATGGACCCGAAGTGCTATAATTTTGGAGGGTACATATTTGTTTTAGCTTCTGGACATTATTTTGGGTCTTTCCTTCCAACTAGATCAAATTTCTCTGAAACCTGTTTTGCCTTTCTGAAATAACCACCTTCATTCAGGATTTGTATTCACAAGCAATACTGATGTGAAAATGCGTTTTTTATGTAATCTTTATTGGGTTTAAGTAACCATATGCTACATGTCTTCCTTCCTCTTCTATGCTGTGAAACAGATTAAATAGCATTAGAATCAACTGCTTTTACACGCTTGTAAAATTCCCCTATGAAACTGGGTGGACCTGGTGCTTTTTGTAAAGGGGAAGACTAAACCACTGAGCAATTCCCCTGTTTTATTTGTATTTGAACTGTTTGGCTACTTTACCACTTCCAGAGTACATTTTACATTTTGGAAATTTATACATTTCAGCCACGTTTTCAAAATTTATTTTTTGTTTGTGTAGGATTCAGTAAACACGTTTATATGTTTCTTTGAATTTCATCGATATTTATGAATATTCTCCTTTCTTATTTTTTGTACTATTTTGATATCTCACTCTTTTCCCCACAGTTAGTCTGTGGGTAAGCCTTAGAGAAAATGGCAGCAAGTAATTTAAAGAGAAGGATTTTAAAATGAGAAAAAAAACTTCCCTCCCCAGAAGATGGGAAAGCTATATACTAACACATATACATGTATTACATAGGAATACACACATTACAACACACATTACATAGGAATCTGCCATTTTCTATTCCAATGTATCTTGTAGTATCCTTAACAAATGAGATTTGTAGTGTTCTAATGTATTTGTACAACACTTATGCCTGTCAAAATATAAGTAAAAGAATGTGGCTCTATTTTACTAATGGTGTATGCCGAGTACATACTACTTAGTTTTATTGTTGACACCGATGTGCCAATGTTGATTATATTTTGAATATCTACCAGTCTATATATCTACCCATAAATTGAATATTATTAAACATTTATCAAAGGGTAAGAAAAATTCAATATTTGCAAAATTCTCCTAACTATCTAATAAAGGCTGAGATCAGCAAATACAGCAGAATTAGATAAATAAGAAAGCAATACTTTATGTTCAGTGTATGTGAATGTCAGAATGGTTATTTGTACCCACTAAATTTTTCCTGAATCTAAAATTTAATTTTTATTAGTCATTATTTTGTTGGCTGATCTGAAAAGTAAGAGAAATAATGCAATATTAAGTGTCTTAATTGTGGTGGGTAATATTAATCACATTTCACTTATTTTATTCTAATGGGTAAGGTCTGGTAATCTTGCAAGAGTACAAATTTGGAGAAAGAAGATACTTAAACTTGGCCTTTTTTATGTATAAACTTGAAATTTTCTTTTCTACAAAGCTCATTTGTAGTACTAGAGAGGTCGTTTCTTATCTGTAGGTACGAGATAGGTTGCAGGCAGAATTCTAATAACTTTTCAACACATTGATGCCTGTAGTTTTTTCTTTCTCTTGGGAGTCGGGACAGTGGTGGCTCTAGTTATGTCCAGAATCGCTCTGACAAGGCTCCGTGTCATAATAGGTGCCAGATGCACTGCTAGTGCCCAATAACTAATGGATAATGATAGGACATATTCACACCTTGAAAATAAGGTGGTGAATTTTTTGAATCTTCTTATAGAGTTCCGCAGCACAGTGGGAATTCCCGTGGCGGCAAACAGGATGAGGGTCTGTCCCAGGGATAGCAGGTGATGACAGAGGGCCCTGCCTCAATATGTTTTGTACAGGAAATCACAGCTTTGGTCTGCAGAAGCTGGTGAGTTTTCATCAGTTACACACCTGTGGTGTTACAGACTTGTGAAATCTGTCAATCTGAAAGGATTCAGAAAGCCAGAGAGTGACTTTTATTACAGATGACATTGGCATCCCCTGGCATTGATAATTAAATGTATGAAGTGAGAACTTCTCTAAAAACAATCAAACAAACACAACTTTAAAGGCAATAAGTAGTGGTCCTGATTTTCACATTGAGGATGGGAAGAAGGAGCTTTTGATCTCGTTTATAGCATCTCATATTACTACACAAAGTATAGACAAATAGATAAAATCTGAGTGCATTTAATCCTATTTAAATTTGTTAATAATTTCAGATTCTTTTTTTTTAAGTTGTCTACTAGGCAATTGTAATTGGGTGCCAGACTGATGCCTAAGGCAATTTCTCTCCTACGAGAAAAGGAGGAATTGCAATATATTACTGTCCCAGTGGGAGTCTGCATTGAATAGCTTCACAAAAAGTGACCCTGACTTAGTCATTTTGAACTTCACCAGGAAGACTGTGAAGTCTATTAATATTTAGTGGCCTTCATCCAGTATTACATGTGAAGAGTGAAGGTAACTCCATTCATTTGGGGTTTATCTTTTTCCCACTTATCTACCCAAAGGGCAGCTCATTTCTATGGAGTAAGGAAAGGACAGATGGGACTAGTCCACCTGCTCGATTCCTCACGGAGTCATCTCGGGTAGGTCAGAGAGCCATGGCAACTATATCCTTCCTGTGCTCACTGAATCACCACTTGACCATGCAGTCCTGGCCAGCTCCTGAGGTTCTGTCTGACCTAAAGGTCTGTTCTCCACACGCCAGGAAAAAGGACAGGGTCACAGGAGTAGACTCACTCCAGGTCAGGCTGACCTGTGGTTCTTAAATACAGACATTGGGCTTTTTTAAAGTAATTATTTCCCTTCTAGTCTTTTCCTGGTATATATTTTCATCTCTAATTTGCCGTAGTTTCTTTCATTGTTCTGGAAATAGCCTAGCTTTGAAAGGCCACGTCCCTGTGTTTTAGGGATTGCACAGAACTCTTTGAAAATCTTGGGGTGGTTTAATTATTTTGCTAGCAAGATATCAGCCCCTAAATATGTTATTTCATAAAGCCTCATGCTAATGCTGTTTTATTACCATGTTGTAAGGCTTTGGGTTTATAGCAGTCCAAAATATTTAGAAAGACCATGAAAAGATAGTCAATTAAAGCAAGTGTGATGTGTCTTAATAGCAACACTGATTCAATTATTCAGCTTCGATGTCATTTCTCTGGGACATACGTAGATTTTAGATTTAACCTGGTTCATTTCTGGTCCTCTGAAGCAGTATCTGTGATTAAACTGGGCCTGCTCTCGCCCAGACCCTACTGTCTTCCTCTAATTCATTCCTGGTGAATGATGGCGAATTCATAGCCTCAGATAGCTTTTTCTTTCTTCCATTTCTCAAAGCTACCTTATCTTTTCTTCCTCTGTGTCTTAAAGTTTAGTTTGGGCATGCATTTGAGAGCTTCTAGGGTTTTATTTATCTTAAGATCCCTGGATTGGAGTCTTTGATTAAGTTCCTGCCAAGGACCATCCAGGAGTCAGCAGTCCTGCCTCTCCATGTTGCCCTGTCAGCAGGATCTGTTCAGCGCGGAGGCCAAACCCACTCTGGCCTCTGGAAGGTTGGCTGGCACAGCTTATACAAATGTGCGTGCTCAGGGACTGCAGCTTGGGGCTCCCTCATAGCCTGCAACTCCACAATTTACTTTTGGGATTTAGAGAAGTAGAGTTAGATTCCACATGTATTACCCATTTGCAAAATACGGCCAGTTGGAAAAGGCAGAAGCCAATCCAGTTTATGAATAAAGGATGAGGTCGCCTGAGTGTGACATTGTCTTCCTTACTCGAATTGTCAGCTCTTAGCCCATGGGGATTAGGACTAGGATTATATCACTGAGGGGGTGTCAGTCTTTAGGTTGTTCACACAGGTGAGCAAGAGTGCTATGATTTCAAACAATTCCTTTTTTTTTGTCCTAATGATGAATCTGAAAGAGGAAAAGCAATTGTGTTTGCTTTCTCAATTCTAAAAAGTCTACCTATGGGTCGACAGGTCATGAGTCCACACATCTGATGGGCTTAGAACTTCTGTGGGGGCGAGTCTGAGCCATGTGAGACAGAGGTCTGGAGGGACTCAGCTTGCCGATGTAGACCACTACCCTGCCATCATTCACCAGGAACGAATTAGAGGTAGACAGTAGGGTCTGGGAGAGAGCGGACACAGTTTGATCACAGACTACCCTGACTACTGTTGCCTGAGCCAAGTGCTTGTCATTGTGTGTCCGAGGACAAAAGAAACAGGAAAAAAAAAAAACAACAAACTTGTAGTCGGTGAAATAGCCTCTGCAAAACCTCTGTTAACAATGTTGGATCCTTCCTTGCATTGGACATGGGCCTCAGGTGGTCAAACACATGTGCTACTCAGAGAATAGGTGTTTCAATGAGGAAACCTGAATGTCACACAGCTGAGGTTGATTTCAGGGTCGGTCCACACAGATTTTGTGCAGTAAGCTTTCCTAGGAACCAAGTTTAGTATATGGTTAGAAACTAAAGGAAAGTGAGGAGAAAGGAGAGGAACTTCCAACACAAGAATTCAAATGACTGCTTTTGTTGATGGTGAAGTGGTACCAGGTGTTAGTCTTTGGTTCAGCAAGCTCATTCCTCGAGTTCAGGCTAAGAAACAATTCAGAGCCAAGGCTCAAACTATAAGAAAAAATGTGGTTAGAAAATCACAGAGGTAGAAGAAATGAGCCAGAGAAGAAATGGGCTCAGGAAACAAGTTACAGAAGCTCTTGGAACTTAGCAGAGGGAGGGAGAGGGAGGAAGAAAGAAGGAGAAAAGAAAGAGGGAGGGGGAAAAGGAAGGCGGGGGGAGAGGAAGGAGGAGGAGAGAGAGATTCCCTGTCTTAAGGGCTTTTAGCTGGAGGTCTCAGGGGAGGGTATCAACAGAATTTTCATCAGCTTTTCAGGTAGTATCCCTTACAATCATGGTCTTCACTGATTGGTCTGTGCCAGGGTAGGGGTACATTAGTCAATGCAGCTGGTGCTGATGTCAGCCATGGCATAACTTCACCTGATTTTGTCGCTTCTCTGGGCTTGGAGCTGAAGCACAGCTGAGGCCTAGATGTCATCTCCAGAGGTTAATGCTTAAGGGAGTAGTCGTGCAGGGGTTTGTAGTTTTGCTCATTGCTAGGCACCCGGGGCTTTCTGCCCTGGTCATCCTCTGCACGCGGCCTATCCTTTCTCTTCTGCTCATGCCTAACGACCTACTACACTTTGACAAGAAGCCTCATTTTCAGAGAAATGAAGAAAGTGCTAGTAAAACACTGAAAGGATTCAATGACAACCAGGGCACTCTCAAAGTAAAACTCTCAGGCAGATTGAGAAAAGGAATAGTTGGAAAAATGCCTCATAATTTCTCTAGTAAATGGGAACTTTTCTGTGAGAGGCTATTTTAATAGGATCTTGTGCTGTTGAGAGAAAAGTACAATTAGAGCAAATGTTGAGGTAATAAGCATTATTACATATTAGGGAAAATCCAAACATAAATTATTTTTATGTCAGTAAAATTTACACTTAATCTGAATTATTTTCTTTTTCTTTTTCCTATATTAACTGAATTAGTTTCAATCTAGGGAACAACAGTTGGTTTTATCATGCTTTTCCTTGTTTTTTTTTTTTTTGCCTATTAATTGATCATTTCATGTCTATTTTGATCATTTAATATTAATTTATCATTTGACTATTTTATGAAACATAAACCATTTCCCATTGTCTAGCTAAGGAATTAAAGGTTTAGAATGTAGGCAAACCAGAAACTATAGCTCAGAGAAGCTACTGTGTCTCCTTAGAAGAAACAGTGGCCTTTTTCGTTTTGTGTTTATTTATAGTTAGTCTTTGTCTGAGATTTTAACATTTATTGTCCACACGATCATAATCTCTTTTAGGGCACCAGAATCATGAGCCCTGTCTCCTTTCAGACTCACATGGCAAGGTAATTTCTTAGAATGTGTTTCTCAGAACGTGTATCACTAGCAGTAATTTGTACGTGGGAGTGCGGTAGCTGTTCCTGTCAGTGGGATGGCATTCATTGTTAGGTTGGTTCCATTTTATATTGATTAGTTTTTCCTTCCATACTTCAAGGACACTGGTTTTCCTTTGCAGAATATATCTTGAGCCACTGTTAAACTTTCAGCATTAATCTATTACAGCTCTCTCCATTGTGTGGCTGAAGGGAATTTTCAACTCACCCAGCTTTCTTGTATATACCAAATTGCATTTTGCGTTCCCACATGCCTTATAGTGTTGGCATTGTTTATTTTGGTTTGGGAGTCCTAGGGACCTCTCAGTCACACTGGTTCTCCCAGGAGCTGTGTAGTAGATTTTCAGAATACCCATGGTAATGAATAATGATTTATGATCATCACAGCTTGTAATTTAAGAGGTTGTTGTGATCTTTTCTTGCCAGATAGGCCATTACAGTAAGGAAAATCTTCTGAGTGTTTGTACCTCTTATCTTGCCATTGCCTTATCACCAAACAACAGTCCATTGGCTACTGAATTAGAAATAATTAAAAATTTAGGAAAATGTCATTCAGCCAAGTCTGACTAGCAGAGAGCAGAGACACTGGAAATAGCATGTCACTTCTGAGTTAAAACGTCCTACTTTTTGTAGTGTTTTCATTTTAAAATGAGAAAAAGGATGACATTTGGCTGTCAGAGATAACATTTCTGACACATTTTTCATGCCTACATATGTGGTTTTAGTTTTGGTTATGAAGTTGACTTAAAGTATTTTGGAACATTAGTATAGGACTTATGAAAGTAAAAATTATTTCTTTCACTCTACGTACCCAAGACTTTTGCTGCTGGGTAAACTAAACTCATAAAAGAGATTCTATAATCTGGATCACCAAACTTACCTCCATTTTTTCTTCTCTTTGAAATAGAAAAGATGCATTAAATATGGTGAGGTTGTGCTAAACTTTTACTTTCTGTAGTACTGCAGGTAAATCACCACATCCATATCCCGCCCCCAAATCAGTCACAAGACACTTCCAATTACGTGGGAATGGGTTCTATAAATGTGAAGACTGTATGGTGTAATGAACTGCTATTGATTCCTTCAATCACCTCATTTCACTCCCAAGAATTCCTCCTTACCCTGCATGCAGGTGTGGCCCCCTGGAAGGGGGACCAACTGCCTTGGTTTGACTGGGCCCGTTCCAGTTTTACAACTCACAGTCATGTGTTCCAGAAAATGCAGTCCCAGGCCACCAAGACAGCTGGTCACCCTACTCTGCAACTATGTTCTGGTTCATGAGTCTCTCCTCTGGCCATTACTGATTCAGCAGGTGGTGTACGTTACTGTCAAGTTGGAGCATTGCCTTCTTTGTCTTTGGCATTCTGAATGCCGAAGTGAGAGAAACACACTGAAAATAGGAGTTTTTTTCAGTATAATTTTGTTAAATGCAGCTCTTTAGAAAAGTTTGATAATGCTTGCACTTTAAAAGCACCTGAGATTCTTAAAACACACTGCTGAGTAGTCGCTGGCCCCCCAAACTGGTTTAATTGGTTTGAGATGGGTCTGGGTGTGATACTTCAAAAAAATCTTATCTGATGGTTCTTAGATGTAGCCAGGGTCCAATCCACTCCTCTAGAAAGATATAAAAACTCACAAACTGGTATTGAGGCTTCTAGAACTGCCTTGACTTCTACCATTTCTGAAGCTGGCTTATCCAACACTCCCTTGGATTTCATAATTTACAAAAACCCCTTTGAGACCAATGTCCATAAGTTTAGTGAGTATTTTTTCTTCCATGTATTTTATTGTTGCAGGTCTTACAGTCAAGTTTTCAATCCAGACCATACTCCAATATCTTTAAAGTAAATCATTTTTAAAAAATTGACCTTGAATTGTTTTCTCTGTTTTTCAACCAAACCCTTCCCCCATAAACATTATACAAACATAGTCAGTTTTGTTTTAAGTTTTTTACTCTGGGTAAATTCAATGGAGAAATAGATTGAAGCACGATACAGTAATGAAGGAGAGACCTGTGCTCAGGACACAAAGAATAGTCTCATAGTTAAGGCCAGAGCTTCAGCATAGCACATACTAAACAATGAACATACTAAACAATGAACAGTTGAATGCATTCTTATTTCTCTTTTCCTCTATAAAGTTTGAACTTTAAAAAATTCAAATTGTCTTCTTATATGAATCTTGTATATTAAGCTACTTTAAAGTTTTTTTCAATTATTACAGACTCTGAAGAACAAAAGATACAAGAATGAAATGTTCATAAGGGCCACTATACTAGTTGTTAATACTCATGTGAATGAGTATTATAGTAATACTAGTTACTAATACTTTCAGAAATTGAAGACATTCTTTTAAGTTTTGAATGCTGATAAATAAATAGTAGGTTAATAAATTTGGAAAAAATGTCAGCAGGTAAATGGGGAAATAGTTTTAAAATATGTTTCATACAAAAAAACCATTATTTTAATGTATAAAGCGTTCTTATAATAAAGATACATAAACATAAAGAAAAAACTCCAAAAAAATGAGCAAAGATCACGATACAATAATTCACAAAATAAAAAACTAATACTTATATCAAAACATGTTCAGCATTTAGAACAAAGCAAATTAAGACAAAGATGAGGTGGTAGGCTTATTTGTTTATTTTTCAAATAGGCAACAGTCTTAAAGATATTCAGGGTTGTCAACATTTTTTAAATAAAAATAACTTGGTTAGTATCAATAAATGGAAATGAAACAATATTTCTCGAGGACTAATTGACAATATAGATTAAAGTATTCATACACTTCCACCACTGTAAAAGTTAGTACGCTCACATCATGTATATTATACATATTATGCATGATTAAAAATGAATACACATGATACAAAAATGCATATATATGCATGTATGTACAGACAACTAACTAAAATATTACTAGGGCATCAGTCTGTACTACTATTATAGATGAGCGTTCTATTTTCCTTTTTGTAATTTCTACACTTCTTCAATGGATATTATTTAAAAAAACAAAAAAATCAATTTTCTTGATTTCACACTACTAAAGTCTTTGCAGTTGTATCAGTTGTTTCTTACAGGTGTAATGCTGTTGAGAAGTGGGCGAGGCATTTCCCACTGCCATCCCATGGTGGGGACTGGGTGGTTTTTGCCAGACTCTGAATTTATTGTTAGTGGTTGGAACACATTCATGAATTGGGAAGGAGGGGGCATGTGAGGGAAGAAACCTAACAAAGTCATGCTTTTATTCAATAAATTATTTGCATAACTATGGATATGTGTCTTGGTTATACATATTATAGAAAATGATAAATTTGTATTTTTTTTTATTGATTCTAGATAGAAGGGAAAGGAGGGAGAAAGAGGAGAGAATCATCGAGTGAGAGAGAAACATCTATGGGTCACCTCTCATTAAGAACCTTGACCAGGGACCGAACCCCCAACCCTATGCTTTTAAGGATGATGCCCCACCAACCAAGCCACACTGGCTAGGGCTAAATTTCTGTTTTAACTTGTTTTTTTAGAATTAACATTTTCATACCATATTGGATAAGATATAGATGCTAATGATGATAACATAGAAAGTCTCTTTGGAGGGTTAAGAGTTATCATCAAAGCCTTTATGTGAATAGTTACATTTTGAAATAGAAGGTTTACTTAAAAGTTGGGAATATATTGATCATTTTTATTTCACTCTGAGGAGTGTATTTATATGCATAAGATTAACAATATACATAAAACAAAATTTTGTAAGGATTTGTTGAATAGAAATTTTTTGTAAGAATTACTATTTTTATACATTCTTAAATGCTAAGTATGGGGCTAGGTGCTTTACACACCCTGTAACAGTTCTCTTGTCAACCAATCAAGGTATTCTTCCCATTACAGTGATGATGGAAATAGGTAGTTTGCTTATAAATGAAGTATCTTGTTTCATCATCTTTATTTTTAAAATGTATAATTGGAATCTGTCATCTTCCAAGTGATATGCTTGTTTCATATATTTATTTGGTTCAATATAGTCTCCTTGCAGGATATGCATTTTAAGTGATCATAAACTGTGTACATGTTAATATAATTTAGTGAAGTAGAATTTGAGAATTTGAGGTTATTGCTTTAGAGTTCTTGCTCATAATTTTTGAATGTGTACTGCCACAAATTTATTGCTACTATTAATTGGTGAGATGTCTGAAAAACTCCATTAAGCATTGAACGGGGTGGTTCAGACTCACTATTTTAAAACAGCAAATATAAAACCAAAATATAGTATAGGTGAAAGAAAACTAAAAGACAATAAATCACACATACATTATATTTTAAAATGGTATCGGTAATATGAATGATCTTATTATTCTATTTTGTTTTATTAGAACCTGCATTTCCAAAAACACTCTCCCAAGAATTTTGATGAAGCTGGTCTATGTTATGCTTTTTTAAAATCCTTAGAATAAAGTGTTCCATGATTAAATAAGTTTGGCAAATTCTGGGTGCAGTGAAATTGAACAAGTCATTTGGTGTGGGACTTCACAGTATTTTTAAATGGTTAATATACTTCGTAAATCTCCAAAAAAAAAAAAAAAACCCCTAAGGCATGCGCCATTTCTTCAATGTATTTTACCACAGATTCCTATTTAAAGGGAACATACCATGGGACTCTCATCCTGTGAAATAGTCTGAGAAAGAGTTTATGACATCTGGACCTGTACTGCTAGAGTGGAAATGATGAACAGGACTTCATTGTTGCCAACTGACATGCGCCCTTAGGTAACACTGCTTATCCTCAAATGAGGAATTATTTCTGGGTAATAACTTCCAAACAGTACTTATATCTATCTCTGTTGGTTTGCTATATCGTTATGTGATTTGAATTTAAAGGCCATTTGTTTATATTTTGGGGTTCATTTTTATTTAATCTTTTTTTCTGTCTCTTTTTAAAAAATAATGTTATTATTTTATTAAAATATATTTTATTGATTATGCTATTACGCTTGTCTCATTTCTCCCCCTTTGCCATCCTCTGTTGGTACCCCTATCCTTTCAGCAATCCCCCCACTTAGTTCATGTCCATGGGTTATACATGTAAGTTCTTTGGTTTCTCCATTTCCTGTACTATTCTTGACATCCCTATATATTTTGTACTTACCAATTATGCTTCTTAATCCCTGCAACTTTTCTGCCAGTCTCCTGTTTTCCCTCCCAGCTGATAGCCCTCCAAATGATCTCCATCTCCATGATTCTACTCCTGTTTGGGTGGTTTGCTTAGTCTGTTCTCTTAGATTTGGTTATTGATAGTTGTGAATTTGTTGCCATTTTAATGTTCATAGTTTTGATCTTCTTTTTCTTAAATGAGTTCCTTTAACATTTCACATAATAAGGGCTTGGTGATGATGAACTGCTTTAGCTTTAACATGTCTGGGAAGCACTTTATCTGCCCTTCTATTCTAAATGATAGCTTTGCTGTTTAGAGTAATTTAGGTTGTAGGTTCTTGCCTTTCATGAGTTTGAATACTTCTTGCCAGGCCCTTCTTGCCTGCAAAGTTTCTTTTGATAAATCAGCTGATAGTCTTATGGGAACACCTTTGTAAGTAACTCTCTGCTTTTCTCTTGCTGCTTTTACGGTTTTCTGTTTATCTTTAAACTTTGGCATTTTAATTATGAGGTGCCTTGGTGTGGTCCTCTTTGTGTCCATCTTGTTTGGGACTCTGTGCTTTCTGGACTGCTATGTCTATTTCCTTCACCAAATTAGGGACGTTTCCTTTCATTATCTTTTCAAATAAGTTTTCAAATTCTTGCTCTTCCTCTTTTCCTTCTGGTACCCTATGATCTGGATGTTAGTATGATTGAGGTTATCCCAGAGGTTCCTAAGCCTGCCTTACTTTTCTGAATTTTTTTTCTTCCTGCTGTTCTGATTGAATGCTTTTTCCTTCCTTGTGTTCCAAATTGTGGATTTGCTTCTCAGCTTCATCCTCTACACTGTCGGTTCCCTATGAATTTTTCTTTATTTCACTTAGTGTAAACTTCATTTCTTCCCATTTGTTTTTGCTATACTCAGTGAGTTCTTTGAATATCCTGATCAGCAGTGTTTTGAACTCTGCATCTTATAGGTTGATTATCTCTGTTTTGTTTAGTTCTTTTTCTGTTTTTTTCATATTTGGGCCATATTTCTTTGTCTCCTCAATTTTGCAGCTTCTTTGTATTTGTTTCTGTGTATTAGGTAGAGCTGCTTTGACTCCCTGTCTTAGAAAAAGCACCTGCAAATTGTGTATGGCAGAACCTTCGATAATCACCAAGGTGGGGCAACCCCCTTCACCGCTTTGTGTCTGTGTGTGTTGAGGAGGGTTTGGAGATGGAACAATGCCACTCCCTGCCTTCTGGAGGTTTGCCTGGCACTCACCCTGTTTCCAGTCACTTCACACACTCCCTGTACACAACTGTTGCCCTTTCAGCTATTGCCCTTCCAGTTGTTGCCCTGATGGTGAATCCCAGAGTGGGTGGGTTTGTGT